>PITA01009006.1:23392-80717 GCA_004023965.1 Spilogale gracilis
ATGCCCTAGCCTTTCACCCGGCTGTCCTGCGCGTCCTGCCCTCTCCGCTGGTGGGCGCACCGTGCCTGCCTGTGGCCTTGCCGTCCTCACTCTGTCACACTCGCCTGCCCGTTGTGAGCACCGTTCTGTCGGCCGTGACATCAGAGCCCTGGGTGATCGGACACACTGTCTCTGCGATCCCTTGATCGGGCCTGCCCTGTGGCTGGACTTAGTTCCCCTTCTTCTTGATTCTGGAATTTCTGACACTACCTTGGTTCTGTGAGCCATCCACTTGTAATTCCTCTTCATTTCACCGTAAGGATGACGGCTCAGGCCCACCTCCTCTCATTCAGTGGCCCCTCAACCCTCGGTGTGACACCGCCCCTGCCCCAGCCTACACCCGCTCCTCTGCCCAGGTCAGAGGCCCCAGCACGCAGGCTCGCAGTTCCCGGGTGTTTGTGTCGGGGTGCTCTGCACACTGGGCATGCATCTCTGAACACACGGAGGCCCTCTCGTTCCAGGCTCCCCCCGTGGGGCTGCACCCAGCAAGAGCGAGGCACCGCCGGAAGACGGCGAGGACGGCGCGGGCCCTGTCCTCCAGGTGGGTGGCCTGGGCTCACAGGCCTGGCTCCGTCTCTGCACTCCAGGAAGGCAGGTGCTGCGGCCTGTCCCGTGGAGGGACAGAGAGGCCCTGAACGGGGACTGGGGGCGGCCGGAGGGGGCTTTTGCTTTGCTGCTGCTCAGCGGTCTTGGGTGTGCTCTGTGCTCACCTTGTGGAGCACGGGGAAGTAAGACGACATTGCCGGGAGGTCCCCTCGGTCCGCTCGGGGTCAGAGCCCAGCGGAAACAGAATACTTGCTAGGAAGTTGAGAATGTTGATTATTTGTTAAATGAGTTAAGAAGGAAGTACCTTGGCTTAAGTGACCATCTGTGGATGTTAAGGCGACTCGTGTTATCTTCCCCTGCTTTGACGTGGCTGTCCGAGGGCGCAGTCGTGGAGGCCGGCCGGGGCGGTCCCCTCATGTGGTGGCGGCCCCGGAGCATGTTCGCTGCCGTATGTGTTGTATGCGGTGTTTGCGGAGGGGACTGGGGGCGGCACACGTCGCGGTGTGACCTTGTGGCCCACCCGGGGGATTCGTACCTGCTCCGTGTGCGGTCTCTGCTTGCTGCATGGTCCCGGCACCTGGGGGTGACTGATAATCTCTCTTTGTGGCCCAGTTTGACTACGAGGCTGTGGCCAGCAGACTGTTCGCGGTGGCCAGTCAGCAGGGTACCCCTTCCCAGAACCGGAAGCGCCTCTACAAAGTGATCCGGAAGTGAGTTGTCCTGAAGGGTGGCTGGCACCGTCCTCGCCCTCCCCCTCCCCTTGGAGCCGCTCTCGCTCTGCCCCACCCGTCTCTGGGGACCTCCCTGCAGCCCTCAGAGCCCAGATGGAGGAGTGTGGTTGGGGGTGGCCCTGGGGCACCGATGGGAGGGCCGAGTCCCTGCTCATGTGGAAGCTGCAACCCTGGTCAGCGCCCTGTCTCTTCTTCAGGTTGCAGGACCTTGCTGAAGGTGAGCATGTCATGCGGAGACCCTGTCCTGGAGCACTGGCCTCGTCCTGGGCACGCGGGCTTACGTGCTTGCCCTCCCAGCAGGACGCATCGCTGCCCAGGCGGGGCTTTCTCTCTGGGAGAGGGGACCTGGGGAGTTCTGTGGCTTGTCTCGCCCCCCTTGGTGGCTGTCGGATCTGGGTGTGTGCCGGCCCCCAGGGCAGGGGCCCGGAGACCTGCATGTCTCAGGAGTTCCGTGGCCTGCCCCGCCCCGCGGCTAGTCTGCCGCTACCACCTTGCCTGACCGTCGGTATTTTACTGGTCTCTGTTGTCACGTGTCCTCCTTCATCGTGCCCCTGGTGAGCTCAGTTTCCGTATTTGTAGTTAATGTTTTCACGAGGCGACATGCGTGAATACCATGTACGTGTGGTGGGGTTCCCACGCACGGACCCCCATCGACACGGAGAGCGTCGCCATCGGCCCCCTCTCGGCTTCAGCTTGGTAGGGAGTCAATGACGAGGTAGCGGGAGCGCCCTGGGGCCTGGCCCTGGCTGGCGTCCCACCACCTGCACGGGCTGGGGCCGGAGGCGGCCATGCGGGCCCGAGTGCGTGGAGGCGGTGCCTGTGCGGTTGTTGGCGGGCCCGACCTGCCCTCGGCTTCCCGACGGCCTGCTTTGGTCCTTAGGCCTCTTCCCAGAGGATGACGTGCCGGAAAAAGCCTATAGGACCCTGCAGGAACGGGGGCAGGAGAGGAGGACGAAGAAGCATTGGCCCAAATCCGGGTCACAAAAGCCGCCAGGTAGGACTGGCGGCGTGTGCCGGTGATGGGGCGGCGGGCCTGCTGTCTGTCCCTTGCTTTCCCCTTCCCCCGCAGCTTGTGTGCCGGACTGCGGTTAGAGCCCTGCTGGAGGCGGCCCTGCGCCCACTGCCCCACGGCTCACGGGCTGCCTGTTGCCGCGGCGATGGGCTCCATGCCCAGGACCAGCCGGGGCAGGAAAGGGTAGCAGAGGAGGCACGGCTGGGGGCCCCACCCCTGGCTGAGCGCCCTCCCATGTTCAACCACATGTGCTTAACGGTCTCGGGGTCTGGGGTCTGCCCTTCTGCTCCGGCCCAGCCCACCTCCGTCCGCGTTGGCTTACGCCTGGGCCCTCGCTGTGCTCACTGGCCTGTGTTGTGGCTTTTTGTGCGCCAGTTTCGGTCTGCTCTGTCCTGGCTTCGAGCTGCCCACCCTCTCCCGAGTCTGCTTGCCTGCTGCTGGTTTTCCTGCAGACCTTCCCCGGTCACCTGCCCGGCCGGGAGCCCGCACCGTCTCACGCCTGCCTGGGGGCCGTGGAACTTGCCATCCACGCTGGCAGGACGCTCTGGTTGGCTGGGCTGGGTCCTTTTGTGTGTTGTGTGCGCGCTCCTGGAGCCGGTGCTGCAGTCAGGACGGGAGTGGGGTAACCAGGCCTTGGCGGTGCCTCGTTCACGTGGCCTTGCTATTTTAGGGAAAGGCGGGAAGGAGGACTCACGTCCCGAACCGAGCTCCGGATCCGAGAGGAGGATGAGGAGGCGGCGGCGGCGGCGGGGCTCGGGGGCTGAGCCCATGGCGCCCCAGGAGCAGCTCAGGGGCCCAGGTGGGCGAGGGGCCCGAAAGAAGAAGTGGCTTCGGGCGGGGGCCACAGTGAAGGGGGCCGGCTGTCGGGAGCTGCAGACCAAGCGGCGGCCGCTGCAGAGCCAGAAGTGACCCCAGCCGGCCCAGCACACGCAGGGAGGCGCTGTCCCTGTGGCTTGTTGTGCTGAGTGGAGTTGGGGCCCAGGACCATAGGGCCCTGCTCCCGAGACAGACGCGGACGCCCGCGGCCCCCTGACGTACTGTGTCAGCAGAGGGTCGGGCCCCAGAGAGCATGGACGCCGTGCTGGCCTTGGTCAGGCCAGGAAGCCCCCTGAGACCTGCAGCTGCCTGGCAGACAGCCCTCCCCGGGCGGGGACTGGCCACACGTGGGGGGCATCCGAGAATAAAACGCTGTGTGGCTCTAACGCACCGGGTCCTGCTGCGGATGCGTTGATGAGGATGGCCAGCGGCGTGAACTGGCAGGTGCTGCTTCCCGAGCAGTGTTTGTGTCTTGTACCCATCGTGTGCGATAAGCCGTCTGTACATGTCCCAGAGTTTGGGAGAAGCAGCCAAGGGGTAGCTGTGGTTGTCTGCACGTCCTCTTCCTAAGCTCGTATTCGGAGCTGTCGGGGAAGCTGTTCTTTGTGTCGGCCCCAGGGCTCCGGGTGGGCCTGTTGTCCAGGGCAGGGAGGTCAGCTTGTGGGATGGACGCAGAGACCCCGGTGCACAGCCCCACTGTGCCCCTCATGTCTCTCCTCAGTACCTGGGATTTTGTGTCAGCCCCACTGTGGGTCCAGGAGGGTGCTGAGCGGAGCCCTGGCCCTGGAGCGCGGGTGTGAGTGCTGCGGGTTCCTGGGGCCTTCCAGGTGGTGCCGCCGTGTGCTTAGGGCTGCGTACGTGGCAGGTGGGCACCGTCTGGGGCAGCCAGCCCGCTCGCTGCTGAGCAGAGGGATGTGGGTGAGCCCGGCGAAAGACCCATCCAGGCCTCAGCCGAACCCTGGTTCTTAACGCCTTACAGCATCCTCGAGGAATGGAGCTTGGTGACCCCCTTTCCGTCGGCTGGGCGGACAGAGATGGGGGCTGCTGGGGCTTTCTTGGGCTTGGGTGGGGGCTAACTCCTCTGCCGGTGGTCACAGTTCCTGTTCCCTGAAGTGGCCTGGGGGGACTGCCCAGCACAGCCAGGGGCCAAGCTCCTTACGGCTCCCAGGCAGGTGGCCTGGCAGACCCGGCTGAGCCCTCCCATCTTTGCTGCCGGTGCCCCGTGCGGGGGGTCCCCCTGCTGTCTCTGCCATTTTCTCTGTGTGGTGGGGACGGCATGCTTTATTGTTTTGGTTGAAATTCTGTGTTCAAAAGATAACGGGAATAAGCACACTAGAAATTTCTGTAAAACAAGTCTTTTTTTTTAAGAATTTATTTATTTGAGAGGGAGAAACACAGCGAGAGAGGGAACACAAGCAGGGGGAGCGAGAGAGGGAGAAGCAGGCTTCCCGCCGAGCAGGGAACCCAAAGTGGGGCTCGATCCCTGGTCCGGGATCATGACCTGGGCTGAAGGCAGTCGCCCAACCAACTGAGCCACCCAGGCGCCCCCCCCCCCCTTTTTAAAAAGATTTTACTTATTTATTTGACACAGAGAGAGATCACAAGTAGGCAGAGAGGCAGGCAGAGAGGGAGGAGGAAGCAGGTTCCCCGCCGAGCAGAGAGCCCGACGCGGGCCTCGATCCCAGGACCCTGAGATCATGACCTGAGCCGAAGGCAGAGGCTTTAACCCACTGAGCCCCCAGGCGCCTGAACAAGTCTTATTTGCTTGCTGTCCTCAAACCAGAATGCTTGTGGCTTCCTGAGCGCTGGGTTCTAGGCCTTTCTCGGGCCATGCCGTGGTCCTTCGCTCTCCCCCCACAGTGTGTGGACACCGTGGCACAGCACGCCGGCAGGTTGGGACGGCTTGGGGCTGCCCCCGTGTCTGACGGACAGCGTCCCCTGCCCGGTCCGTGCACGCTCTCCTTGGGCGGAGTAGGGAGGCCTCAGGAGGAGATGGAGGGTGACTGCCAGCCCTTGCCCCCAGGGCAGAGCCTGTGCCTAGATGTGGACCTCATGTTTATTTCCCCATGCATTCTTTTCCTAAAACCTTTATCGAGCTGTCATTCACGCACCTCGTGAGTCCCCTGTGTCGCACAGACGGGTCCTTGGTTCTCGGTACAGTCAGAGCCGTGTAGCCGTCACCAGAGGCTGCAATTGAGCATTTTGTCCTGAAGGAGACGGCTGTCCTTGAGTTGTCCTGCCCTGGCCGTGGCCCGATGCTGACCCACTTTGTGTCCAAGCGGATGTCCCGATCCTGGATTGTCACATAATGGAATCCCACCACCTGGGTCTTCCATGTGCAGCTCTCCTCGTGTGGCACGTTGTCTGTGTTCACCTGTGTTCCTTGCACACATCAGGGTTTTGTTCCCTGTGCGGCTCTATGATGCTCCGTTGTGTGGACACTCAGGCTCCCTCCGCCACCCGAAAGCAGTGCGCTCCTAGGAAACCCTCCGTAAGCCGAGATGACCTACAGCGAAGGAGGAAGCACCATTAGATTACACAAAAAACTTCAGAGCATTCCCAGACCCCAAAAATCCCCCCTCGCAGGCCTGCCTGGTCCCCAGGACATGTCTGGCTAACGGACACACACAGTCACTGAGATCAGGCCGAATGCTCAGGGACGCACAGTTCAGAGCCCGGGTGGCCGGAGGCTGAGACGCCGCGGGGTGCTCACCGGGCAGGAGGTGGGGGCTGCGCTCGCTACTCGGGGGCGATCCACCGCCTACATGGCAGCTCTCTGCAAACCCGCCACTGGACGCTGTTTTTGCTTTTTCCCCCTAAAAATGGAAATCTTCGGATTGATCCCCAAAAACAGGTAGTAGGGTAGGTGTTCTGTGAGAGTGAGAGGGCATGAGGCAAACTCCAACAAAGTGGGGGCACCTGAGCCACCCGTTTAGCCGTGGTCCAGCACCAGTCCTCACTCCGTCACCGTGAGCGTGACACGCCCACCCTCCCCCGTCACCTCCCCGGCACAGAAAGTGGGGTCCTCACGGTGGGGTGAGAGTCCCTGCGCTGCTCCTCCCACGAGCCCTTGTCACCATGGTAGTGCAGCTGGCCCGAGCAGACTGGGGAGGCCTGAGAGTGCCCTCTGCTCGCGGCTGTGGAGAGCCCGCCTGGCCCCCGGGCAGGGGCGCAGGACACGGCCCTCCCACCCCGTCCCTCCCCGTCCCTCAGGGATCTGGGTGGCAGGCTCTGGGAGGTGACTTCTCGAGACTGGCTCAGCCGCTGTACCCGTGCGATGTCATGAGGGGCCAACCACGCTGAGCCTTCACGCAGCCAGCTGTGAAATGGGAGAGCGACACACTGCTGAGGGTTACGTTGCCCTTTTTCTTCAAACACTCTAAAGCTCCTAGGGGTTGTGAGTACGATGACTGTTGGGGAGTTACACACTGACTTGATGCCTAGCAGTCGGAATTACTCAGTCTCACCTGCTGCTCAGACATCGAGTCAGAGAATTAGCACGGGTCCCTCCGTGCCCTCCAGCCCTCTGGTCTGTTCAGTGATGCCCTCTGCAGCCCCGGGGCCCCACCTGGGGTCGCTGGCATCAGGTTCTCCTTGCTCCCTAGCCCCTTGCACGAGGTCCTGCGTCTCTGCCTCACATCCAGGGCCTGGACGCCAGTGGGTCTCAGGCTGGCGATCTCGCACAGCACCCCCAGCACGGGCATCTGACGGCCCCTCTCGCCTCGATGCAGGCAACTGCTCGGCAGGAGTTCGAAGCCATGCTGGTTCTCTGTGTCCTGCCCGGGCCTCAGCTTCCCACCAGCCCTGGTACAGAGGGCTCTCGTGAACGCGGCCCTTCCCTTGGTTGACGCTGTGTGTGGAGAGGCTCCCGAACCCCAGGACCCAGCTTCTCATCAAGCTCCATTCATTCCTTGAGTGACTCGCGCCGCTGGCTGAGGCTCTCCTGTTTTATCTGTGGGCTATAACCCGCTACCACCACTTGTTTTAATCGCATGTCCCATTCGGGCCAATGGGAGATGTCCGGCCGGCTTCTCAACGGGAAGCGCCCACCCTCCGTCCCCTTTGTTACAGTCCGAGTCCTGAGCCCTGGCCCAGCTGCTTCTCCACGGGGCGGGAGGGCATGGCCCTGCCTGGCTCAGGAGGGGCTGGTGTGGGCGAGGGTCTTCCAGGGTCCCGTTGTCTTGTTTTGTTTTGAAACTGCTTCACCGAGGATGTGCTCTTCCATTTGCTAGGCTGTTTGTGCGGTAGGCTCTTCGGTTTGCCTGTTTAAAGTATGCGGTTTAGGGGTTTCCTGGGCTTGTCACCACAGTCCATTTAGGACATTGTCACTTAATCCCCCAAAGAAACCCCACCCTGGGGAGCTCCTTTAACGTGGGGAGAAGGCCTGGGTGAAGCCTTTGGACCGGCAGGAGCCCCCCCACCCCCATGGGGTAGTAGTGGTTACTGATCACGAGGCTGTTAATTGATTGTTTCCTCGAACAACTGAAAGCTGTGTTCTTAGTGACTAAAGAAATCCCAGGAGTAAACCTGACCTATGGCTTTGTGGTTATGATCTGCTCTGCGCCAGGGTCTGTCCTCGACACAGGAGCTCTGGAGTTCAGTGGTTACCTGGGGACATCCGGGGACCCCTGCGCCGCCTCTGTTGGCGCACATAGGCGGGACCGGAGCTTCCGTCCTGGCGCCCAGATGCTGCCGTCGGCACTTGGCTCCCAGCCCCGGGTCGTCGGAGTCCCCGCCTTGTTCTGGCCAAGGCTTGCCGAGAGGGCTTCAGCACACACGGCACAGCCTTGAATCACCAGAGGGCCTGTGTTCCCCCGGAGCCTCTGCATTAGCGTCTCATCGAGCACTCCTGTGACCTTTGAGTCCCTTCCATTTTAGCCACGACCAGGAGGGGGTTGGGCCTGCTTGAGGTTGCGGGGCAAAGTGGGGACAGCTTTCGCCCAGGTCAAACAGACCTCTGGGGTGCAAGGGAGGGAGTGGGGGGGAGGGGCGGCAGGTGAGCATGGGCTGGTGTGCTGGAGGTTCATGGAGAGGAGTGCCCGGCCGGCTGGGGCCCCCTGGTAGTGGGGTCGAGGGTGTGCTTGGGGACAGTCCTGCCAGCAGCCCTGGGTTGGGATGCGCTGCGACCGATGGCTTGGGTAGTTGTGGCTTTTTCACATGCTGGCTTATAAAAACAGCCTCTTAAGCACCAGGGGCCTCGTGGCAAAGGACTGTCCTCATCCTCAGCCCAGAATCCTGCAGGTGGGCGGCAGGATGCAGTGAGGACCCAACCACAGTGGTCAGTGCATAGCTGGGCGGGCTGGAGGAGCGGATGCCGGAGGGACATAGTCCTGTGGCGTGCCCTGCAGAAGACGGAGGGGGCCCCGGGGGGGCGTCCCTGCGCTGCCCGTCCCCTGGCAGTGTGGGAAGGACAGGCTCCGGGGCCCAGCCTGTAGCCTGTGAGGGCCAGTTACATCCCAGACGGGGACGTTTCCTTAAATGACCTTTCTGCTGTGAGGAGAACGGGCCAACCAGCTGACCCCAGCAGTGGGCAGGCTTGGAGACTCTACTGAAAGGGGCCACTTAGCTTGTGAATTGGGCAGAGTCTCTTTCCCAGACCGGATTTGGCTGCAGGGAGCTGTGTCAGGCGGTGCCTTGTGTTGCCGTAGCCACCATTCCTGGGCGTCCTGAGACTGCGCTCGGCACGCTGGGCGCCTGCCACGGCACGTTGTTCTCCGAGGGGCTTAGCTGTGCTCGGAGCTGCCCATCGGCCGGGGTGCCTGCTCTGAGGTTGCACCGCGGCGGCGCTGTCCCTGCGGCATTGCCTGACGGTGCGTGTGCAGGGCACACTCGCGTCTCCATCTGTCCACCTCTTGAACTCCTCGCTTACCTACTTATCTCTGAGTACTTGTCATCCCTAGTTACCTACGTGTACCAGTCCTCTGTCCTCTGTCATCTCTTAGCTCTGTCCGCTCATTACTTGTCTTCATCCTGTCACCCTTCTGCCCGCCTTCCCTTTACGGAAGAGACGCCTGAAGAACCGGGGCAGTTCTGTCGTAAAGTCACCTGCTCCTGTGTGTGTTACCTCCCCTTGCTGTCCTCCCCATGGCCACATCCTCTGTAGACCAGTCTTTTTTTTTTTTTTTTTTTTAAAGATTTTATTTATTTGACAGAGAGAAACGCAGCCAGAGAGGGAACACAAGCAGGGGGAGTGAGAGAGGGAGAAGCAGGCTTCCCGCCGAGCAGGGAGCCCGATGTGGGACTTGATCCCGGGTCTCTAGGATCATGACCTGAGCCGAAGGCAGTCGCTCAACCAACTGAACCACCCAGGCGCCCTGTAGACCAGTCTTGTTTGCAGGGAGCCCTCTATCCTGGTGTGGGGGAAGGGCAGGGTGGAGGTCAGGGAGGGCAGCCCTGCCCTGTTGGGTGGCCTCTAGGGATGTCCCCTTCTCCCGCTTCTCCCCCATGTCCTCTCCCTCATCTCCACCCATCCCTCGGACCTGCCACGGGGGGCGGGTGCAGTCCCCCCAGCTGCCTCTGGGGGCACCCGTGGTCCTCGGATGGGCATCTCTAGTCCCTCCTGGCCGGGCCATCAGGGGTGCTGTCCCACCTGTCCCTTTGGCCAGTGGTTAAAGCCCCATCTTGTTCTTGAGCGCTGGGTTGGATCCTGCAGCTGTGGCCTTGTTGGCACTGTCTCCTCTGCCTTGGGTGGGTGAGCCCGCCTCTGGGTCTATCGTAGGGGGTGGTTGCCTGGATTGTCATCCAGCCCCATCGGCCCAGCATCCTGTCTTGCTGTCCAGGCCCCAGGCTGGACACAGGTCAGGGTCCTTTGAGCCTGGCCTCTCACCTACGGCTGGCCCCACAGGTGACGCCAGTGTGGGGGTGGTGGCCTCCTCGGCCCCCCGGGCCCTCCCTGCAGGGTGGCTGGCAGAGCTCCAGGTGTTGTCCTCCACACTCGTCCCACTCCTAGGCCTGCAGACTTGCCAGTGGCTGGGAGACAGGTCCCAGGAGGAACATGCATCCCTGCCTGGGGCGTGTTGGAAGCCAGGCTTGGGGGTGGTCAGGGTGCATTCTGCTCCTATAGCCAGCGCCCTCCTGTCTGAGGTGGGCAGCAGCCCAGATGCCCTGGTCCCTCGGGTGGCTCCTTACCCACCTCGTCTGCCTGTGGGTTGGGACTGGTGGTCTCTGACCCCACAGGGCCGTCTCGCTGCTGCCGGCACCCCATTTCTGGAAACCCAGAGTTTGGGTGGCAGAGGGCTGTGGGGAACCAGCCTTAGCCCTGCCCTCCTTTCCCAGGATGGGGTGGCGGAACACCCGAACTTCAGGCTTCGCCCTTGTCACAACCCCTGCCCCGCCGCTCGCTCGCACAGCCGGACAGCCCAATGGGTTTGTCAAGCCCCATGCAAGACGTGCAGCAAGGGGGTCAGCCCGAGGGGGCGGTCAGCGGCGCGGCCAGCGCACCCCGCCGGCGAGCAGAGTTTGAGGGGGCCCTGGGTGGCCGTGCGGGGTTCTCACCCGCTGCGGGGCCTGGCTGCTGGGGGGCACCGTGGATACCTCCTGTCTTCCGTGCATGTGCTGGGATTCTGAATGACAACATTCCGTTCCTCGCAGTGGCCTGCACTCCCCAGGGGGGCCCGGCCCTGGGGTGTCCTCAGCCCCTGGTAGCCTGGCTCACTGCCCCTCCCTGCGGTCACTCCCTTCCATCTTGTTTCTTTTCTTCCTTCTCTGCTTTTCTCCGTGAATGCTCATTCAGTCCTGCCCACGCAAGGGCCGGGACCCGGGACCACACTGCTGAGATCGGGCACCAGGCTGTGGCCCCACTGGTCCCTGCGCAGGGGGGAGGGCCGGGCTGCTGTCACAGGTGAGGCGGCGGGGGGGTCCCTGTCCCAGCCTGCTGGCTGCTGGCAGGATTCGGTGCTCAGCAGCGGGGGGCCCAAGGCCTCTGTTCCTGCTGGCTGTCGGCAGCTCCTGGCCTGCCTGGTGCCCATGGCCTCTCCACTCCTACCCTTCCCTCCTCTTCTCTGCTCTCCAGCCTGCCTGATTAGAACAGGCCCGCCCACGCTGGGGCCCACTGAGCGTCCTGTCCCCCACAGTCCCCATGTCTGGCCTTTTCTCTCCCGAGTCTTATGCTTCAGAACTTGACCTGTCCCTTTCTTTGCCCCTGGAAACTTCCCTGCTCTGGGAGGTTTGCCAGAGAGCCAAAGGGATCAAAAACACTGGAATGTTGGGGGTGGGCAGTTAGGACTGATTAAGCCAGAGAGTGGCCCCAAACTCCCTGGACACCCAAACCGCCCTGCCTTGCCTGGCAGTGTGTGGATCTCCCTGGCTGGGGTTCAGGGGTTGTGGCGCCAGGCCAGTGGGCGGGGAGCGGGTGTTCTGGGTCACCTCATCACCCCACCTCGTCTGCAGCCCGTTCACCCTGCCCTACCATCTGCGTTTCCCCGGGTGTCCTCACCCTGCACCGCAGAGCACCCTGCACCAGGGGCGAGGTTGACCCAGCTCAGGGTCACCAGCCTGCAGTGTGTCAGGTAGCAGCTCCTGACTCGTGGTGCCTGGGTCACCCCCGGGGGATGGGGGAACGATGCCACTGAGCGCCTGCGGCTGGCCCTGTCTCTGCCCATGCTGGGTTAGTTCCTGGGCTGGCTTCTTTCCCGTCATGGACTTTGGGCTTAGCTTGTGGGGAGCGGATCCTGCCCTCCCTGCTGGAGGACCGGACCACACCCAGGGGCTGAGCCAGCACTCCTTGGTTGGGTAATCCCTCGGGCACACCCCAGAACCCCTTTCCTTCACGGCTCTTGAATGGCCTGGGCCTTGCCCTTTCACCCTGGGAGGGAGGGTGGGGGGAAACTGTTCAGTCTTGGCAGCCTCCCCGTTGAACAAGAGACCTCCCTGTCTGCCTGACGGCTCTGGGTCACCAGATGTGGAGGAGCCTTCCCCTACCCATCCTCCCTGCTGAGGCCTGAGCCCTGCACGCCCACAGCCCCACTTGCAGGGGTCCCCTGTCCATGGGCCAGGCGCGGCTTCTCAGCCCTGTGTTCTCAGGGAAACAGAGCTTCCAGATCAGCCCTGACCTGATGCCTTTCCACAGAGCCCCTTTGCGCCAGTCTGAATGCTTCGTTCAGACTGACCTTGAACCCTCTCTTCCAGATCTTTCCGGGGTGGGGAGCATGTCTGGCTGTTTGAGTGTTGGTGGACTGGCCTTGGGGCTCCCTGAGTGTGTCATGTGTGGGGGCTTCCGGGAGGCAAGGCAGCCCCACCCTCCGCTTCCCAGCCCTATGTCTGGGGCGGCTTGCTGGACAGCCATTGCTATCGCCTCAGTTTGTAATTATTCACGTAACACATTCTGCTTGGACGTGAATCAGTGCCGTGCTTGGGTTTCAGAAGGGGCATGTCGATTCGGAACACTGGCTCACTGAAGCCAGGTGCGGGCTGGCCGAAACGGGAGGGGCCTCACTGGCTCTCCCCAGCCCTCGCCAGGGGCAGTTCTGAAGGTGGGGCAGGCCTCCGGTAAGGTCAGGTCCCTGCTGTCCCTTCACCAAGTAGCCGTGCTGGGCTCCGCTGACCCTCGCTCGCCAGCTCAGAGATGCTGTCTCCAGGGGGGGCCTTGCTGCTGGCCACCCAGTCCCTCCCACGGAACTTCTGGGCCCACGACACGCGAGTGGGGGGTACCGGGTGGTGGGGTGGCTCACCCAGTCCAGTCTCCCCCACGTGAGGTTTCAAAGCAGGAAGCGTAGTCTTCCTCTGTCCTGGGGGTAAGCCCCCGACAGAGGTGAGGAGTGGCAGGCGGGCGGCTGGTCTCCAGCTGAAGGCATTGGGAATGCCTGGCCATCCGCAGGTTTTCCGCTTGGTTCAAGGATCCCCAAGGCTCCGAGGAGGCCTGGAGGGGAGGGGCAGGGACCAGTGTAGGAGGAACCCCGAGCTGCTCTCGCCTGGGGGCCAGCTTCTGGCCAGGACTGGAACCTGCGACCTGTGGATGAGGCGTCCAGGGGGCCCTGCCCAGGTTTTCGGTCGCTGTGGGAGCGTCCCGCTCTCCCTCTGAACCGGGGCTGAAGACTGCAGCCCTGCCCTGGGTCACAGTGATCATCGATGGGGTGGCTCTTGGAAGCAAAGCCTGAGTCAGGGATTCTCATCCCGCCGCCCCCAGAAGGTGGGAGGGCAGCGAGGAGTAGCCGGGCTGGAGCTTGTCCGGTGCTTCCGCCTGCCTCCCCCACCCCCACCCCCGAGCTCCAGACCACCAGTGAGCCTCAGAGCTGGGCCATCCTGAAGCTGGGTCCCACTGTCTGGATTGCCCCCGCCCCCCGGAGTCCATCTCAGGCCATGAAATGAGCGTGACACCTTGGAGAGGACATTCAAGGTGTGTGGGAATGGGGTGGGGGTACCAAAGCAGGACCGGCTGCAGGATTTGTGGGGCCATCTTTAAAATCATGCAAAAGTGGGAGCCTGGGCGACTCAGCCGGTGAAGCATCTGCCTTAGGCTTAGGTCATGATCTTGGGGTCTTGGGATCGAGTCCTGCGTCAGGCTCCTTGCTCTGTGGGAGGTCTGCTGCTTTTGCCACCCCTTCCCATGGTTAAAGAAATAAAACCTTTAAAATCAATAAATAAAATCACGGTAAGTAACCTATGGGGTCTCTTTAAAATCATGAAGGATCTCGGGCTGGTGACGGCAGGCCCTCTGTGCGTGGGCCCCGGGACGGGAGCTTCTCCCCAGTTGTGCTGCGGGCTCTCCCCGGGATGGAGCTCCATTCTGTGTCCCGCGGAGGGCCCACCATGCGCCAGGCTCCGCTGTCTGGGAACGCACGAAGACCGGAGGGAGCAGAGCCGGGAGTCAAGCAGGTGTTTGGGGCGCTGTCCTCCATGGGGGGAGGGGCGGGGCGTGTCTGCTTGGGCCATCGTCACAGCTGGACATGCACACCCAGGTTGGAAGGCCCACAGCGTGCTCTCGCCCCGGGCTGGAGGCTGGGCGCGGATGCGTACTCGGGCGCTTATCTCTGTGTGTCTGTGTCCTCATCCCCTCGGCTCGTGGGGACACCGCTCCGATCAGGGTAATTCGCACCCTATGACTTCGTTCTAACCGAACCACCTGGTTGCATTCCGCAGTGCTGGGGGTCAGGCCTCGGGCCCGTGAGCTTGGGGGGCACGCGGTTGGGTCCACAGCAGGCGCCGAGGTCAGAGGAGCTCCCAGAGGTCTGCAGACTGGGAGCTTGTCAGAAACCTTCACAGCAGCCGCTGCCCCTATAGCGGTGGTGAAAACAGTAACGTCGTTCTCAGCACCCTCCTGGGGATCGTTGCCCCGTTTCTGATCAGAGGCACGCTTGCAGATTGTAGCATAAAATGGAAGGCAGCTCACTGTGTGAAACTCTGCGTCCCCAAACCACAGCACACCTTATATGACTTACGCCGTGGATTGCTCTCCGCAAGGCCGACAACCCTTGTTGTGTTTTAGAGCGAGAGCACTGCGCCAGAATTGGGGGAGGGGCAGAGGGGGAGAATCCCGAACAGACTCCCCACTGAACATGGATCCTGACCCAGGGCTCGATCCCACGGGAGTCACAACCTGCCCCTGTCCTTCCCACCCAGCTGCTCCAGACCTGCTCCTGTGCGAGGACGGTCCCGAGGCAATGAGGGCAGCTTTCTTTAGGGAATCAATGAAGGAAGAAGAGTGGGCTCCGTTGTGCAGCCCCGACTGAGTCCGAGGAGCCAGGTGCTGACCCCACAAAACAAACAAGCAGACGTGTGTCCCCCGGTGGCACACAGGGACGTCTTGCCCAGGAGAGGGGAACCTGGATTGGTTTAAGCCTGTGGAGCGAAGACCAGTTCACAGATGCTGGCGACAGAAGGACGTGTACAATGACACGAGGGGGGAAACCTACAGGATGGGCCACCTGCTTCAGAGAAACTCTGTGGAAAGGGGGAAGGTGAAAGTCCTATTTCCATGGTTTTCCTCTTATTGTCACCTTGTAGGAATTTAGAAATTTAATGTTGAAAAGCCAAGCATTTATTTGAGACCAAAGTAGATTAATTGGTTATTCTATAGAATTGAAATCACTGTAACTATAGACGATCCTGTTGTAATTTATGCAAACAGAAAGTCTGAGTCTGCACGCAATGTGCTCTTGCCCCGGGCCAGGCCCTGGTTGACTCGCCAGTGGTCCGTGCAGCCTCCTGCTGCTCTCCGGGGGGGTGGGCTGAGGGCTTCCCTGAGACAGCGCCCCAGAGGGAGGGCTGGACCCTGCCAGGCCGCCTGGTTCTTCCAGGCCTGACTGCAGAGAAACGTACGGATTCTCACCATTCGATGACTTTCATCCACTCTTCCCCACGGTGGGCACCAGCACCCCGGGCGTGCTCCAGACGGCCACTGTGCACCTGACCCTTTGGGGGGTCCCGTGTGGTGTGTGTCTTCAAGTCTGTCCGCCCCAGAAGCCAGGTAGAGAAAACCACTCAGAGGCAGCATGTGGCTTCCTGCCTGGTCGCGAGGGACCCCAGCCAGGTCGGTAGCACTCTGCGGCCCCCGGAAGCTTCCCCACGTGCCCCCCACCAAGTAGTGACCGTCCTGACTTGTCCAGTTCTCGCTGCCTGTGTGTCCCGTGTTCTTGTGCAGGTAAAGCATGGTCTACCTATTCACCATTAGTGGCCTCGAGGACACTTGCCTGCACAGGCATCGCGTGCCCCCCACCCCATCGCCAGTGCGCAGCGCCCCAGTCCTTTATCTCCAGGGACTCGTCACTTCTGTGCTTTCTTGTGAATGAAAGCACACACTCTGTGGCCTCTTGTGCCTGGCTTCTCTCGCTCCACGTCGTGTCCTTGAGGCCCATGCATGTCGTGGCGGGGTCAGTGCTTCCCTCCCTGCTCATGGGCAAGTGACACAACACCGAGCGGGGGACCAGAGCTGTGTTTGTTCCTTCGTCTGTTGGTGACACTCGCTGTTATGAACGTGGCAAGGGTCTGGGCCCTTGGCTGCAGGGTGTCCTACAGCCGGGTCTGTAGAGTGCAGGGGCCTCCGTCGAGTCCTGTTGCCCATGCACCATAGGTATGTCTGGTCCGTGGCTCAGAGCCACATGGGGCCCTGTGGGTTCGCACACTCCTCCCGTTGCTGGAGAGCTGCCCGGCTGGCCCAGATTGCCCATAGCCACCCCCATGCCCCTGCCCTCCCATATGTGCTGCCACGAATGCCCTGGGGCACATCCTCCCTGAGACAACAAGGGGGTGGGCGGCGTCAGGGCCTCAACCTGGGGGACCCTGGGGCCTAGCAAAGGCAGGGCTGTGGCCTCAGGGTTCGCACAGGGTGACCGTGGTTCGGGGGTTGCCGTGACTTCCGTGCTGATGCGCTTGTGCTCATGCTGTGCCTGGGTCCGCGGGAACAGGTACACGCTTGACGTGCAGGAGGAACGTGGTGTGTGCGCGAGTATGTGTGTGCGCAAGTACGTGTGCGTGCAGGACAGCTGGCTGCCCGGGATGGGGCCTGCTTGCTCATCGTGGCGGCAGGGGGCGGCCGGGCAGCCGTGTGTCCCAGCAGCATGCCGACGCCCCGCCGTGCCCCGACTCCAACACGTGCTGCCCTGGTGCCTGGTGTCTGTCCAGTCCCTTCCTGCAGGGGGTTCCAGGACGGGAGTCCTGGCCTAGGCTCTGGAGGGGAGCCATCCTGCTGAGGCCCAGCATAGGCGAGGGCCCGTGTCCCCGGGGCTCAGCGGGTGCTGGGCCCTGGCTGGCCTGGGACACATGGTGGGCCTCACGAGTGAAGTGGAGCCTTCTTCACATGCGCGGGAGCCTCTGGCATCCCCCCCCCCCGTTTTCCTTTGGTGCAATCCCCCTCCCACCTCCCATTGCTTAGGAGCTAATGTGGCTGCATCCCCCAGAGGGCACACATTGGAGGCCTTGTCCAGTGGCCACCGTGGCTGAGAGACATGTGGACCAGGCATCCCATCCGACCCCCGCTGAAGGACAGCCACCAGCTCGGGTTTCCCCGGGGATGGCCCTAAAAGTCCCCGAAGTCCTGTTGGGGTGGATGTGGTTGGGGGCCCACAGAGCTGCCACCTGCCGGCTCCCTGGGGCCTGCTGACCTCAGGGCTCTGTCCCAGCACCCCGGACAGAACCCCTAGGAAAGGTTTTGCCGGAGACGCGTCACCGTGAGTGGGCACGGGTGCAGTCACAGGGAAGTGACGTTCAGGTGGAGTCAGGAGCAGAGTTCCAGAAAGGGCTTCACGTGTGGGAGTGCTCCCACACTCGCGTGGCCACCGCAGAAGGGCCTGGAAGCCCGGGTGGGGGTGGGAGCAGGCCAGAAAGAAGCCGAAGCCCAGCAGTGGGCTGTGGGGTGCCCGGGGGCAGCTGCGCCCCTCCGGTGGCTCCTTGAGGACCCAGGAGGGCTGATGAAAGTCCGTCCTGGGACTGCACGGTACAGGGTCTTGGCTTGGGGGCTCCCTCAGGAAATACCCGGGACGGCCAGAGCCTGGGGGCTTGGGGATATTGAAGAAAACTGGCTGGCTGGCTGAACTGTCCTCCTACCTGGACACCCCATCACTCCTCGGCCACAGGTGGGGGAGACGTCTCGAGGTTCCTGCGGAGCGCTCCTGGGGTGCCCGAGGTTGTCGGCAGAAGCGCGGCCTGGGGACCAGCCTCACAGGGCCCAACGTGGCGCGTAGGTCGCCGTGCAGCTGCAAGCTGTGTCAGCTCGTGCTCTCCTCCCATGTCACCTGTCACATCACCCCCCACCCCGTGGCAGCCTGTGTCCCAGGTCTGGCCCCCACCAGGTGGGGTCCCTGAGGGCCAGCAGGTGTATTCTCCAGAGGCCCCCCTGGGGGCTCCGGACCCCCACAGACCCATTCTGACTCAGGCTTCCGCCCCTCGTGCTGCCTCCTGGCCGTCCCTGTTGGGAGGCCCTGGCCCCTGAGAGGACAAGGCACGCCCACTGCAGTGACCCTGGCACTCCTTGGCAAGTGACTTAAGGGGGAAGCAGCACTCAGGGACAAGCAGGGGCCGCCCTGCCTGCCGGTGGGGGGCAGGCCCCATGGGGGCACCAGGCAGGGGAGGGAGCCTGAGAGCCAGGCCCCGTCTGCTGCGCTGGGAGTGGCAGGAGCGCCTGCCTCCGGTTGTTGGAGGGCTACTGAATCCTGCGTGTGAAGTCCACAGAGTAGCCGTGGGCAGGTGTTTGTGTCAGCCGGCTCGGGCCTACGAGAGGCCGACCCCCAAGCCCTGGGCGGAGTCAGCAGGTGGCTGTGCGGTCGGGAAACCTGTCGAACCTGTGTGTGCGCCAGCCGCCCTCCTTCCCTGGCGCCACGGCTGAGCAGAGGAGAGTTGCGCCCACCCCTAGGGAAATGCGATGGAGCAGTTTATTTAAAGGAAGTTGTATTTTTGGAGAGGCCTTGAAAGTACACTCATCTCTTAAGAGAAAAGAGGCAGTTCTATTGTAAGCCCGCCACACGGGAGACAAGAGGCCCATTAGCAAGCGTTTCAGCCCACTGTGTTCTTCAGTGCCCCGGAATGCAAAGGCAGCCCTACAAGAGCAATCTGTGTGTCTCTTAAGTAGTCAGCTATAAATAGTGGGACCCACTGAGCTGGGAGCAGTGAGGAGCTGCGGAGGGGCTTGGAATAGCGATTAGCTCGCCCAACAGAGCCCGGTAGGGCGGAGGGCGGCCTGATTGCGGGACGGCCCAGGCAAGGGCCAGGCGCTGTGTCTTGCCATCCTCGAGGGTCCCCGCAGCCCCTTCTGCTCTCAAAACCGTCCTGGGCCTTGAGCCATTTCCAGGGAGGGGGCAGTTGTGGCCCAGCCCACATGCCCTCCCCAGGGCCTAGGGAGCCGCGTGGCCAGCACTCCCGCACACAGGGAGGGGACGCCGCCGGCAGCAGGTGCCTGGTGTCGGGGGAGCGCCGTCCACCCAGGCCCAGAGGGGGCTTTGGTTTCTGCTGGTTCTTGCCCATGGGAGGACCTGTCCCTCTGCTGCTCTGCGGGGGCAGCCAGGGAGCCCGTGTGTGTGCCCTTGTGCGTGTGCCCCTGTGCGCTCGCGCCCCTGTGTGTGTGTGCTGGGGCGGTGCCCACGGCGGAATGGCCACAGGGACCCGGGGGAGGCCCCGACTCGACCTCCCTAAGACCCTGCCGCCCAGGGGGGACTGCAGCCGGGTGGGGGAGCCCTCACCCGTCCTGCCGCCCTTGCTGGGGGGTCAAGCTGCCGTGGACCTGGGCTATCTTATCAGTGAAACGGGTTTATTTGGGCACAAGACAAATGCAGCCCCGGAGGAGCCCGCTGCAGCAACGCTGTTCGTGAGCCCGGGGAGCGGGGCCCGGGAGGCCCCTTTATGGAGGAGCGGGTGGGGGGCCTCGGCTGGGGGGGGCTGTAAACAGCCCATTGGAGTGAACTGGGAGCTGGAAGTGTGCTGGCCTCTCATGGGCTGGGTAAGCCTTGACATCTCTTATGGGCTGAGCCGAGCCTGTCTCTCATTGGCTGGGTTGTTGCCAGGGGGAGAGGAAAGCTTCCTTCTTGCTGCTGGGAGAGTAAGGTCGTAGCCTAGTAGTGCCCACCTGCAGCGTGTGCCTTTCGTTGTCAGGTGTGCAGGTGAGGACGCAGGTGGGAGGTGAGCGCTCCTTCTGCCGCGTCTGGACCCCACTTGACCTGGTGTCCCCCTTATTAACGGTAGCAGTGCCCATGGGCGGCCACGGCCAGATCCGTCCTGTATCTAAAATGCTGGTATTTTGCTCGTTAGTTTTCTTGGCATCTATTTGACTTACTAAAATATTGGAATAAAGTACTATTCATCTCAACGGGTGAGTTTTTGGCACCACCACATTCAATTTTTGGTTCAGATGAGCAAGGCGCGCTCCCATCCTGCCCTGCCCTGCCTGCAGCTCCCCAGGGCCTCGCCTGACCTTAGAGGACCTGGGGCCAGCCCGCCCCTCACATGGCTGGGCCCTTGGGCTTAGTGGGGTGGGCAGGGCAGGAAGAGAGGACCCTCAGACAGGCAGGGAGGGGAGGCCTGCAGTCACCCCAGCCCCCTGGGGAGCAGCCAAGATTCCTGTCCTCAGATGCCTGTACCGCTTCAGCGCTGAGCTAATGAGTTTTACTGCCTAAGGAGTAAACATAAAACAAAACACACACCAGAGGAGTGCCTCAGCAAGGCAGGGAGCAGAGGCAAAGACCAAGCGGGGAAACGGGCCGCAGGGGACAGAGTTGCTTTCTGTTCTTTCCTGCCTCAAGCTCATCTTCGATTGTCCAAAGCCAAGGAGCAGAGAGGGCCCAGAGTGTGAGCCGACACCCTGATGTGAGTGTGTGAGCGTGAGCGTGAGAGCGCGTGCATGTGGGTACATGTGTGCAAGCGTGAGCCTGAGCACGTGGCCCCGGGGGTGTGTGTCTGCATGGGACACACCCAGCCAGCTGGACAGGTCTTCCGAGAGTAAGCTGAGTGAGAAAAAGTCCCCCAAATTGCATAGCTAGGATTCTTGGGGGAATTATCCTTAAAGTGACAAGGTTACGGAGCCAGGAGGGATGGATGGCTGGCGGCTGGGAGTAAATTGGGTGTGGCTTTGGGAGGGTGGGCACACGAAGGGGTTCATCTGGGGTGTGATCTCATACTGCGGTTTTGCAGGGGTTACCCTTGGGGCTCAGGTAAAGGGCATCTGCTCTTTCTGATAATGGCATTTGAACCTACTGTTCTCTCAACGTGAAAAGTTTGGTTTCATTTGCTTGTTTATTTTTGGGGGGTTGGGGGCAGAGGCAGGGGGAGAGAGAGAATCGGGGAGCCCAACACAGGGCTCGGTGCCACGACCCTGAGATCGTGGCCTGACCCAAAGTCAAGAATTGGATGCTCAACCGACTGAGCTCCCTAGGCGCCCCTCAAAATGAAAAGTTGAACAACGAAGGATGGCAGGCAGGACCAGGGCGGATGGGACTGTGTGCCAGGTGTTCTAGATCCTTCCGAGGACCAGGGCCCAGTGGCTTCCCTGGGGCAGGCTTTTCGTCCTGCTCCAAAACCTACCAACTGGGAGGCCATGGGCTTGCTGAGATGTGCCCCCATAAGAGACGTCTTCCAGTCAGAGATGGGGAAGCCGAGCCCAGACGCTTGACACCGCCTCATCTCCCTGGCTCTCGCCGTGAGCCCTGCCGCCCCTCTGCTGTATGTCAGCATTGCTGTCTCCTCTCCGACGGAACGGGGCACGCAGGAGAAAATCACAGCCCTGCCTCTGTACGCCCAGGAAGTCTCGCAGCTGCACAGACAATGCACCGAATCTTTAATGTTTAATCTTTTCTTTCCTTCGGTTTGTCGGTGTTTTGTGTCGACTTCAGTTGGACTTTGAGCCTGTTTGCAAAGAGGGGTGAGCACGTGACCAAGCAAGGAGTGGGGGGGGGGCAGCGCCGGGGGGAAAGAGCGCATCCCCTTGCCGACCTTGGCCGTGGACCTGGGGACCCCTCCCTGGCTTGGCCGGGGGGGTGCCGTTGGCAGGACCCTGCCTGAGTCCTCCCGGGCAGCTGTGTGGTGCCCCCCAAACGCAGAGCATCAAGGGGACCGCGTGCCTCCTGACTCGGGGACTCTGACTTCACAGAGTCAGCGTCCTAAGCAGACCGTCACAGGCGCCAGCGTGAGCTGCTCTGTATTCCCCCTTCCGATGTAGCTGATGCGAGACGGGGATGGAGCCAGAGATCCACCGGGGAGCACACGCAGCAGATGCAGAGCACAGAGAATGTCGGCCCTGGCGTTGGCAGAACGAAACACCAGCAAAGCGAATTCCCTCCTCGGTTCTCTCCTGGCAGCTCATGGCTTCATCTGCTCATTTCTCCCCATTTATTTTCTTCTATTTATAAGTTGCTGGCACCGTGTAATTTTATCTGGTTGCGGCCGCAGAGAGGAATTGAGAATTTGATTTTAGAACCGTCAGTAGAACAACAGTTGCTGCCCTCTGGTCTGAATGCTCCCCGTGCTTGGGGTCGAGCTCACATGGTGAGAGCTCTCCCTGCACTCATCGGGGCCTTGCATCTCACAAAAAGTGCCTCTTGACACCAAGGCTGCCTGGTTTTCCATCTCAGCTGTGTCTGTGTGCACGTGTGTGTGTGTTGAGAAGGAAGGGGTTGTAAAGGGTGAAAAACACAGGTTTTAGAATGAAAAGTCCAATGCTTGGCTCTAGAACGTACCTGCTGTTTAAACTTGGGCTTCCCAAACTTAAGGTCACTTCATGTCACAGAATGGCTACTGGAGCTCCAACAATCACAACCATATTCCAGGCAGGAACAAGAAGAATGAAGTAGGGACAAGAGAGAAAGGACTCCTCTCTCCATGAAGGCAGCTTTCTCTAAGGAACCCTTCTAGAAGTCCCAGCCCATCGTTTATAATTTGTTTGCCAGCTTCTCTCTGCCAGAGGAGTTGCGAAACATTTCCGGAGCTGCACGGCCAATCCTGGGGTTGTGTCTGGAGGGAGGAGGGGAGAGTGGCCCCCCTGCTCAGCCCGCTTACCTTAGCCCTTGTTTATTTTGTTTATGGCACGAAGCACAGTTTGTAACTATAGGTTTTGCTTGTGTCTCCATAAGAATGCAAGCTCCAGGAGTCCGGGGACTGGGCTGATTGGTCCCCCCAACCCTGGTCGGCCGTCGGTCCACGGAGGAGTGCAGTGTGGGTGTTTGCTGCGAGAGGGTCTGAGCCCTGCCTCCCCGCGCAGGTGGAGGGACCCCCCCAGATTCAAGCCCACATGTGGAGGAGTACAGGACTCACCAAAACCCACCGACTGCCCCAGACTCCCACTTTGGCAGAAATGTATATCTGGTTCATTATCACGGCTGTTAAAGAGGAGGGGGCTGCAGCAAAGTGAGGGCCCATCACTCCCAACTAGGCCTTGGTCCTGGGGGGGCGTGGCCCCCAGTCTGCTTCTGCCCCCCTAACTTGTCTTTAGTTACAAAAGGTCACTTTGGATGTCAAATAATGGCAGTGGAAGGCGCGAGTCTTTCAAATTACCTAATTATATTTATTGGGGAAAGAACTCCTCCCCTGTCTTTCTTTTCAATTTCTAAAAGTAATCACTTTTATTTTTTTTTTAATAGACCTTAACATTTTTGCTTTGATCATCCATTTGCTCTCGTGTGGGCCTTGACCTGGCTCGGACTGGGTGCTCGGGGTGCTGGAATGGGACAGAGCCCCATCTTCGGGGCACCGAGGGCGCTGTGGGGCCGTAAGCCGCTGCACCTGGGAAAGGTCGAAGTGTGGCCTAGGACCCGCAGACCTCGTGGCCAGAGCAGGACGGAGCCACAGTTCCACCACGGGCCAGAGTCCTGGAGACTTGGGGCAGAGGGACCTGGTGCCCCAGCAGGCAACAAGGGAGTGGCCTGGACCTCCCAGGATGTCCCCTGTGGCTGGCGGGCCCTGTCCCTGCCTGCTGGTGGGTGGCCCTGAGCGCAGGCTTCTGTGTCGCGTGGCCCCCAGTCCCCACGGGCCGGACACCCTCAGCAGTGAGCTTTGGGGTGATTACGGTGCACCCAGAAGCAGGGAGAACGGTATGATCCAGCAGCAGTTTCCACTAAGTCAGCTTCTAGAACTTTACCTTGCTGTGCCCTGATAGGAGCCAGGACGGATCCGATGGCTATGGGAGTCAGTGCCTCCCTCAGGCCCCAGGCTTGTCCTCGGGAGGCCCATGGGCCTGCTGCCTTCCGCCTGGCTGTGCCCATGTTCCCACACACGGCAGCACCAGCCCCTGACCACTGAAAGCAACTTTCTCCCCGCTTTCAGGCCTCAGGAGGAGTACGCGCCCGAACGCCCTGTCCCTGGCCGCTCTGTTCTCAGGTGCTTTTGGGTGCTGTGAACTCTCCTGTTACCTGGAAGGCAGGGCCCGGGAAGTGCCTTGCTCTCCTAACTGTAAGGAGTCTGAGCCAGTAGGGCGCACAGGGCTGCTTCAGGGGCCCGTCCTCCAGCCGGAAGCATCAGGTTTGGCTGACCACCACCCCGAGACCTTGATCTCAAGACGGGGTCGTCTTGTTGGTCTTCCAGAATCCTCTCAAGTTCCTGTTTCCGCTCTCTTCTCTGCAAACGAGGAAGCAGCTCAGAGAGAGCTCCTGAACTGTCCATGGTCCCTGCAGCCATCAGGGGCCCGAGCCGTCCCCATCCCTCCTGCAGCCGTGGGGCAGGGGCGTCCTGGTGACCCTGCGCCGTTCTGCCACGCACAAGGGCCGGAGCGGGTCCACTGCTCCCTGAGGCCTCCTGGGATTCGGGGTCTGTCCCCGGTGACCCTGGTCTCTGCTTCACCTGGGGCAACACGCCGGGGTCGGTCGGCAGGCCAGTGCAGACTCCTGCCGGGAGCACCCCGTCTGCGCCCCATGGAGCCCTCAGGCCCTTCCCCGGAGGGTCAGCTCTCTTCTGGGACCTTTTCCCAGTCCTGTCGTGAGGCTCAGGACAAAACTGGCTCAAAGCGGTTGTGTGGGGAGCAGGGTCTCAGGGCTGCACCCCCTTCCCCTCCCACCAGCCTGTGCTCCTGGGGCCCCTCACCCACGCCCCTCTGTCCTCTCCTGTCAGCGCTCGTCCACCCCCTGGTCCCAGCCCCGCCCAAGCCTCAGGCCCAGAGGGTTTTTCCTCTCTGTCCGCGGTGCACTTTCCAGAGGAACCCAAAATATCTGTTTCTAGAAGTGTTGGCATTCAAGCGCTGGAGATGACTCACGTCTCAGCCGATGTCTCCCTCCTGGCGCCCACGCCGCGGGCCCTATTTCTAGCCACCGGCTCGCACGTGGTGTTCAGAAAACCCGGGTTAGCCGGTGTCGCCTTCTTAGCCAGACGGTCCATCCTCTGGGGTGTCCTGGGCTCCAGGTGGGCTGTCTACGGCCTGGTCCACAAGGCCGGCGTCCCTGCTGACCGGGGCGTGTCCTTGTCCAGCGCCGTGCGTGTTCGACTGTGGCCCGAGGGTTTGAGACGCGAGCTTGCAGCGTGGACGCAGGGGACCCAGCAGCATGTCACGTCTGCGCCCTGTTTTAGGCACTGCGCACCCTCAGGGGCCGCAGTGGCCCTCGGCATTCCTGCCCTAGAGACGAGGACACTGAGGGCCAGAGTGGTCACCTGGATTAGGGAGCAGGGGGTCTTATAGCTCTTTCATTCAATCAACCCCAATTTTCTCGCCCGTAAGTCGAAGATAAGGACCCACGGGAGCGATGTCGCTTCTCCTCAAGGCGTGTTGGGAACAGATAAGCTTGGAGGTGACCCCGCAGGCACAGAGGCGCTCCCTGTGGGCCCCCCCTTGCGTCTGCACGCGTCTCCCAGGTGCCTGCCCCGGGGTGCATGCTGCTGGGACCGTGGCCCCGCGACTGTCCGTCAGAGCCCAGCCCCTTGTAGGGTGGGAAGGGGGGAGTGGCTGTGAGCTTCCGCCTACCCCGCAGTCGGATCCCAGCTCGGTGGGCCACGTGAGGCCACGTGGCTGAGCCCCAGCGTTCGGGCCGTCTGTGGATGGGTGATGGGTTTGCCCCGTCCTCCCACTCGACACATCTCCCCCGAGACCCAGACCCAGTTCTTGAAGGCGGTGGGCAGTGTGGGGGAGCACTGACCCTCTTCCCCTCCTGCTCCCCTGCCCCCTCTGCAGGCAGCCCCTCGGGCCCGGGGTGGCCCTCCCTCACAGAATACAGACCATGGAGGCGAGGAGGGGTCCCTGGACAAGAAATCCAGGTCCTGATGGCTGGAATGGGGTGTGGAAGCCCAGAGTCGTGTCAGGTCCCCCCCTCGGCCCTGCAAGTGCCTTGTCCTCTGGGCTGGGGCTCAGCCCCGTCTGGGGAGGCGTGACCTCTAGTGCCCTTTCAGAGCCTCCTGGCCTTGCTGCGTTGCTGTCTCTGGACCTTTGGCCACTTGCAGCGAGCACCTCCTCCAGGAGGCCCTGCACGGGGTCTCCTTCCCTGGGCTGCTGTGCCTCTCACAGGGCGGCCCCAGCCCCGCAGCTTCCTGGATTCTGGAGGAAGCCGAGGCCATTGTCTCCCTGGAATGCCATGACCCATTTTCAGCAGCTAATGCCCTTGACTGTCTAGGATGTGTGGCTTGGGTCTGGACCAGCCTCTCAAACCCTCTGGGTGTTTTTGCTTCGGAACAGGGACTCCCGGGTCCTCTGGGTCTGAGCTCATCCCCTCCCTGCTCTGGAAATGTGTGCTGTGCCCTGCCCCTTGGGCCTCCCAAGACTTCTGAGCCCGCTGGACCCTGGCTGAGCGGCTCCCAGCTGTCCCCACAGGTGCTCTGTCCCCAGGCTGGACGGCCCCTCCTAGCGTGTCCTGTCGCCTGAGCAGAGTGCCGCCCTGGGCTCTTGCTCCGAGGGTAGCTGGCTCTTCCAGGCAGCAGCGACCCTTCATTTCTGGAGATGGAGACACTGGCCTGTGTCCCGGTCGCAGCACAGTGTCCCCACCCGGAACGGGAGAGGAAGGAGACTTTCAGTAACTAAATGGTAAAATGGGCGTAAGTCCCCAGCTCAGGGCCTCCTGAGCAGCCAGTGAAGGCCATCCCGGCAACAGTGGGCCCTCGAGGAACGTGGTGGCCTGAGAGCTAATGGCCTGGGACCCGAGGACCAGCAGCATCAGGGGTGCTGGGACCCTTGCCCTTTGGGGCGCTGCGGCCGAGCAGCCCTGCCTCTGGGCCTCAGACAGAAGCTGTGTCCAGTGGCTCCCAGGCCATTCCTCTGCCAGCTGGGCGTGGGGAAAGGCAGAGGGGCAGGGCAGCCGTGCCCTCTGTCTCTGTCCTTCCTGGTTCAGCTCTGGCACCACGACAGCTTTGACCCCAGGACACCCTCCGGTTGGAGAGCAGGTGGGTGTTTGTGAACGCCCCTCTGTTTTCGTGTAAGACTAACCACGCAGCTCCTTCCTGGGATTTGCTGGCTCTGTGCATGTGTCCAGTTTACCTTGGACCTGCCTGGGGGCCGACAGTGGATCACGGGGCTGGCAGGGGCCACGGCCGCCCCACTCACAGTCCCTGTTGCAGATGCTCAGGCAGAGACACTGCCAGGCCCAGGATCCCACAGAAGCCCTGGGATCCTCTGGAATGTTCTGCTCGTGCACACACAGCCCGAGAGGCCCAGGAGAGGCAGCAGGGTCAACCCTTCCCGTGGCCGGTCTGTGCCAGAGCAGCCCGAGTTCATCTGACACGCAGAGACACCCCCAAAGCTGCTGCCCAGAAGCGGAAGTCCCCCAGGCCTCACCCTGTTCTAGCTTGGTGGCCTGGGGTGGGAGTGTGAGGCCAGGCAGGTCGTGCTGCGTGGCTGGGCCCCTGGGGCACTTCCCACCGTTGCCTGTTTTGGGGGGTGATTCAGAGACCCTTTGATTGGGAAAGTGGATTTCCCACCCTGTGGTGTGCTGGGAGCAGGAGAGAGGGGTCCCCCCAATCCTGCACCCCTCTGTGCACGGCTCCCTCCCTGGATCTGCCCCCGGGCCTCAGGCACAAACTTGCCTAAGGCTTCCAGGCCCTCAGTGTGAGATGGACGGGGGGGGGCACAAGCCCCGCTGTGGTCCCGTGGCCGGGCCTGCCGTGGGCCTCAGTGGGGCTGCCCCTGTGGGGAGAGTCGTTGGGGAACCTCAGACACACCAGGAGTAACCTTTTTTTTTAAAAAAAAAGATTTTACTTATTTGACGGGGCGCCTGGGTGGCTCAGTTGCTTGGGCGACTGCCTTCGGCTGGGGTCATGATCCTGGAGACCCGGGATCAAGCCCCACATTGGGCTCCCTGCTCGGCGGGAAGCCTGCTTCTCCCTCTGTCACTCCCCTTGCTTGTGTTCCCTCTCTGGCTGTGTTTCTCTCTGTCAAATAAATAAAATAAAATCAAAAAAAAAAAAGATTTTATGTGAGAGAGAGCATGAGTTGGGGGAGGGGCCCAGGGAGAGGAGGAGCAGACTCCCCACTGAGCGGGGAGCTCTGAGCCCAGGACCCTGCTCATGACCCGAGCTGAAGCCTGAGCCTTCCGGACGCCCCGCCCCCCACGAGCAAGTCTTCAGTGTAAGTCTATCCCATGCAGCATTTGGGACAACATACTTGTACGGTACACTTAATAGTAGTTTATCTGAAATTCTGGTTGCGCCGGGCATCCCTGCCTGGTGAGCTCCTGCAGGTGAGCGGCAGGCTCCCGAGGGGGCCCTGCGGTGCCACGGGGCCTCAGCGTGTGAGCTTGTGCACGCGGGTGCGTGCGCGCGCCCCCAGGCTGCTGCGGCGAGCCCCCCGGAAGCCGCGTGCTCCCCCGGCTCCAAGTCCACGCCCTGACCCGATGAGCAAACCGCGTGTGAGCCTGGAGCGGCGGGGCCTGCAGGTGCGGCGGGCGGTGGCGGGGAGGGGGGAGGCGCCCGGGCCCCGCCCCCCGCACACCTGCGCTTGCCGCCACCCTCGATTGGCACGCTGTGCTCAGCGTCACCAGGGCCGCGTCGCACGGTTGCCGGTGCTTTGTGAGGTTTTCCAAGACTTCCTCAAACGGCAGCAGTCAGGCCACCGCATAAAAGATGCAGGAACGCTGGTGGGAGGCTCGGGCGCAAACTGCCCTCGACATCCAGTAGGTGCCACGCGTGTTTCGTACCAGGGAGACTGTTCGCTCTGATGGGACAGCGGCAAGGGCCCGATACAGGGGCGCCTGGGGGCTCGGTGGGTTGGGGTCACACTCTTACTCCGCTCAGGTCGTGATCTCAGGGTCGTGAGATCGAATCCCGCGATGGGCTCCTCGCCCTGCTTAAGATTCTCCCTCTCCCTCTCCCCTCCCGCCTGCTCGTGCTCTCGCGCTCTCAAATAAATACATAAGTCTTTTTTAAAAAGTTAAAACACAATGGGGCGCCTGGGTGGCTCAGTTGGTTAAGCGACTGCCTTGGGCTCGGGTCATGATCCCAGAGTCCCAGGATCGAGCCCCACATCGGGCTCCCTGCTCGGCGGGAAGCCTGCTTCTCCCTCTCTCCCTCCCCCTGCTTGTGTTCCCTCTGTTGCTGTGGCTGTGTTTCTCTCTGTCAAATATCTAAGTAAAAATTTAAAATAAAAAAAAAAGAACTAAGTTAAAAAAAAAAAAAGTTAAAACACAAAAGGCCATGTTCACTTTAAAGTTTAAACCAGCTCATCAATCTGTCAATTAAAATCATTTTCTGACTGAATGTTCATTTTCTTTCTTTTTTTTTTTTTTTAAGATTTATTTATTTGACAGAGAGATCACAAGCAGGCAGAGAGGCGGGGGGTGGGGGGTGGGAAGCAGGCTCCCCGCTGGGCAGACAGCCGGATGCGGGCCTCGATCCCAGGACCCTGAGATCATGAACTGAGCCGAAGGCAGAGGCTCTAACCCCTTGAGCCCCCCGGGCGCCCTGAATGTTCCTGTTCTGATCGATGAGGTGCTGAGGCCGGCTGGGCAGCAGAAAGTCAGATCAATGCCACCAATGCCTGGGTCTCGGGAAACCACTCAAGAAAAGATGGTAACCCTTTGCCAAGAATGACCAAGAAAAAGCCCCCAGGAGTTTTAAATAAACGACATGAACCAAAAAACAGACCTGTTTAGCAGACCGACATCACAAGAGAACTTTATGAACAACTTCATGCCAATATATTAAAAATTTGGACAAAAGACCAGTTCCTAAAAATCCAAGACTGACGATTTGCCAGAATTGGTGCAAAAGGCAGAAGAGCTCGGGGCACGCCGAGAACCGTCACAGAGACGGCCCAGCAGTCCCCAAGCAACGGCCAAGGTGGGACATGGAAGCAGAGTGGGAGACAGGTCAGCCTCGCTTGGACGCAGCTGGCTTTGCAGACCTCGGGTGGGAGGCGCTCAGAGACACCTGCGGCAGCCCCGAGTGGGACGGGCGCCCGGAGCCAGGGGTGGAGACCCTGCCCGTGGCTTGCTCTGACACGGCAGTTAGAGGACACGGAACCTCCGCTTGTGTCAGCGGGCACACAGGTGTGGGGCGGAAGGGACAGGACCGCGTGGCAATTTAAAGCCCACTTTTTTAAAAAAAGGAAAGAAGTTCTGGGATTGGCCGTGTGACCCATGTTCCAGTGTCCTCTGAATGGCCCTGAGCTGGAAGGGATGGGGATCTACACACCTCGTACACAGTAGGTACTTCATGTTGGTTTATTGGAAGTTTAAATGCATTAAACTTGGAACCGAGAGGAAGTTTCTGGCAAACACGACCTCGTGGGCAGGAGACCACGTTGGGGTCCATCAAAGGACCACAGGCACCATGTGCTTGATCCTCTCTCCCCCTCCCGGGGGGGAGCGGGCAGGCGGCGCCTCTGGAAGGCCACGTGGGAGCGAGTGTCATCTGTGTCATTCCCACCAACACGTGGTGCAGGCCTGTCCCACAAGCCAAGCCCAGCGAGCGAAACAGTGGGCACTTTTGTAAAGATGTCCATTTCATGTAAATCTAATCTGTAATAGAATCAACTTTTTAAAAACTTTTGGCTAGGTGTCACCACCGGGCACCGTTTCCCTGGCTTTATCCCCAAGCTTGCAGCTGCCACCCCTGCTCCCCACGGGCAGTACAGACTGTCCTGGGTCAGCAGGCTCTGGACAGGTTCTGCGGACTTGCAGCCTTGGGGAAGCTGGTTCGTTTATTTACAAATCAGTTATTAATAGGTGGATGCTTGAGGAAAGCAGTGTTTGTATAAGAGGTTTTCCCACAGAGAAATGCTCGTGAGAGTCTCTGATAAGCAGATGGGAGCAGAAAGCATTGGTTTCCCGAGGCTTCGTGACAGCGGACGGCATGTTTGTCCTCATGGCTCTAGAGGTCAGGAGACCTCCAGGTGGCTCATCCAAGAAAATCACCTGCTCGCCTTTTCCAGGCCAGCCGCCTGCACTCCTTGGCTCGCGGCCCTCCTCCGTCCCCGCCCCCCCCGTCCTCAGCTTCCACTGTCCATGCCTCCTCTGACCCCCCCTCTGCCCCTCCTCGCAAGGACCTGTGATTACACCGAGTCCACAGCCTGTCGAGGACCGCTCCCCACCTTTAACCTTATCCCATTGCCAGAGCACCCTTTGTCCCATACAGTGACTGATTCATGGGTTCTGGGGACGAGCAGGTGCACCTCTCTGGGTGCTTCTTCCTCTCTTTACCACGGCAACCAACGAGAGGCAAAGTGATGCCCTCGAGTCTTGCTCTTCCACGGGGAGGTGGGTTCTGACTCTAGCTGGTGGAATTACTTGGAAAGCAAGATAAAGCACTTTTTAAGAACCTATTTTTCATTAATTGCGTTTCTGACCTACACACACCTGCTCCCCTTATATTTTTTCAGCCAAATGAGAAAAACCCTTGAAAACGAAAAAGCAATTTGTTCTCAAACCCTGGCCCTCAGTGAAGTGTTCTTGAGTTGCTCCAAATATAGGACAGACCCAACTCATGGCCCAGAAACTTCTCTCTGTGGGTGCTGCTGCCTCCCCTTCAGTGGGTGCTCTGATCAGCCTTTTTTGATAGAAATAACAGCTACTTGCCGTACAAGAGAAACATGGAAGGACCCCGTGAAAATCAGCGGTGTGCCTGTTTTCTTCCCAAAGGGGAAGATCTTTTCCCCCTGAAATGGAAAAAAAAATCACTCAGATTTTATTTTCCCACTACAGAAACTAAGAATGCATGCTAATTCCTCTTAGAAAATATGGGCCACTTAGCATATGATAAAATATATCCTGCTGGAAGGACTCTAAATTGGTTCAATTCTTCCAGAAGAGCGTTTCGGGAGCATAAATTCAGAGCCTTAAAAAAATGCCTGTTCTAGGAGACGGTCCTGCAGAAACTCACTCCAGACACCGGAAATGCATCCTGCACGACTCTGGGCGTTCATGGCGCTTCTCTGAGAGTAGAAAGCTCACCAGAAAAAGGGAAGGCTTGAGAAAGCAATTGTGAACATATTGGATGGGATATGGGATACGAATCATGAATTTCCAAAGAATTACAATAACTGGAGGGGGCATGTATCTTAGTGCGGGTTCCCGCGAAATCCGACTCAAGGCCTGGAGGTGATGGGTCCCTTTGGGGTGTGGGATGGAAAGGGAGGAAAGGAGAGGAACGGACTGCTTTCTCTGGTGAGCAGGAAGCCAGGTGGGAACCCAGAGAGGCTGTGAGGAACCCAAGGAACACCGTCAGAATTCTCCCATGAAAGAGCCAGGTGGATACCACCCTCTGGTGCTGGTGTCCATCGCAGGCCCCGTGGCTGGGGCAGAGGTGCAAGAGCCAGCTGTTGGAACTGCCTTTGAGAAGCCTGAGGACACGTGGGCCAGGCTCCTACAGGGTCTGGTCCAACATGCTTAGGTCATAAGCACGAGGTGCAGGATTTTATATGCACTGTCGGCACCACTACGTGAAACATGCAAACCATGCTCAGAAAGGGGACCGGAAGGAGGTACACTGAGATGTCAGCAGGGATGCTCCCCGAGTGGTAGGCAAGACTCTGGAGTTCTTCTTTTTGATTTATTATATCAACTTGGCTGCATTTCCCAGCTTTTTGCAATTAAATTTTATTCATCATTTTAATAATGAATAAGCCACACACATAAAAACTGATGTGCTGAGAGAAATTAAAGAAAGCCATTCTTCCCACATCAACCTAGTGATTTAATGAAAAATCTCAACCCAGCCCCAGCAGACTTGGGTTGCAGGCATTCACGTGCTGGCTCTGATGTTTGTATGGGAATGCGAAGGACCTAAACATCTACAGCTGTCTGGAGAGAGAACAGTTGGAGGGCACGGTACCCGATTTCAAGTATCGCTGTAATCGTGGTTGAGACAGGGTAGGATTGGCAAAGAAAGTCAAATACATCAACGGATGGGGGCAGAGTCGAGATTCCAGAAATAGACCCCCACTCATGCTACCCTTTAATTTTCAGCAGAGGCACTAAAGCAATCTAATGTGGGTAAGAAGGTCTTTTCAATAAGAATTCTGAAACTGGGGGGCACCTGGGTGGCTCAGTTGGTTAAGCGACTGCCTTCGGCTCAGGTCATGATCCCAGAGACCCGGGATCAAGCCCCACATCGGGCTCCCTGCTCGGCGGGAAGCCTGCTTCTCCCTCTCTCACTCCCCCTGCTTGTGTTCCCTCTCTGGCTGTGTTTCTCTCTGTCAAATAAATAAAATCTTAAAAAAAAAATTCTGAAACTGGAGACCCACATGGAAAATAATGAACTACGATCCCTACCTCACACCGTACTTAGAACTTAAATGGAGATGGAACCCAGACCTGAATGTGAAAGCTCCAGCTAGAAACCTTCTAGAAGCAAGCATTGGGGAATGTCTTCTGGCTTGAGGGCAGGTGAAGGCTACATAGAAAGCATAAGAGAAAATCTGATGTATTCAAAATTAGGATGTTCCTCTCATCAAAAGACATCATTAAGAAACGAACAGGAAGCCACGGACTGGGTGGAAATATTTGCAAAAGATGTATCTGTCAGAGGACCGAGTCCAGTACAGGCAAAGAACTGCCTGGGCTCAACAACAAGAAAACTCAAGTGAGAACAGGCGAATGATTTGGACCGACACCTCACCAAAGAAGGCGCGCCCGAGGCCCGAGGCCCATGACGGGCCCTGCTTTCCCAGACAGCACCCCCAGTGAGCTCCCTGCTCTGCACTCGTCAGAATGGCCAAGATTACCCAGATGGTGTGGCTAGCCCGGACGCGCAGTGATGGGAACACCTAGCACTGCTGGTGGGGGGCCTGTAAAACGAGTCCCTAGCAACGGCTCCCTTCGGGCTTTACTGAGAGGAGCGAAGAGAGATGTTCACACAAAGACTTTGGCAGGCATCCTTGTAACTGCTTTGCCAGCTCCGGCTGCCGCAGTATTTTTTCCTCTGTGTTCTGGAGGCCGGGAGGCCCAGCCTCGCCCGGGGTGTGTGAGGACCTCTTCCCGGTTGCCCCCTGCCGGCTTCTCCCCATGCCCTCGCCGGGTGAACAGAGCGCGAGCTAGCTCTCCCACCTCTTCTGATAAACTCGTTTCATCTTAACACAAATAACACATTTTCATGAAAACCAGACCAAACCCTGTATGTTCCTAAAGACAAAACTTGAAAGAGAAGTGTGGTCCTGTGTTAGGGTTTTGCAGATCTCTTTAACGGCGGGTCGGCGACCTGCCTGTCATCGCATTCGTGGCTGCCGCACCTGAAGACAGTCCGCCTCCAGGGGACAAGTGGCACTTGCCTCCTCCCGGTTCCTCTCTCGTCGGTGTTACTGTGCACTCATGGGCTGTCCCTTGGTGCTGTACGATTTACATCACCCTCTGCTCCTCTGTAAGACCCAGGTTTGGCCAGAGGGAGCCCCACGCCAGCCCCACGTCCTCTGCCGGGGCCGCCCGGACTCTGCCCCTCCCCTGGGACGAGCCCCTCCCCTCTCTAGCCCTGCCTCGCCCCTCGTGCCCCTGCGTGGGGCCGGGCATGGATGGGGCCGCCCTCCTGCTGGTGCCCCACACCGTTCTCTCCGCCGCCTGTCTGCCTCCCTCTCGCCAGTCCTTCCAGCCACGAAACCTTCTGGGTGATCCAGGGTCACATGCTTTTGTTTTTAAGGCTTTTTTCCAACTGTGCCGTGTGACTGCTTCGGGGCACCCGGAACGGAGCCACGGTTTCCAGCGTGGGGTGATCTTTTGGACTCTTGGAACTGCTCTAGGTTTTGCTTTTGGCATTTGTGATGAAACACCAGATTCTTCTCTTTCCCTTGCCCCCTGCCCGTGCACGTCCCCCGTCAGCTGGCAGTAAGCAGCCCCAGCTGGGAGGAAGGTGTTTCCGCACAGGGCCCCCGTCCCTCCCTTGTTCCTGAGTCAATGGCCCCAGAACAGTTCTGCAGCTTCGCAAGGGAGGAGCTAGGGCCGCATTTCCCGCGTCTGGTCCCCCGGCAAGGCAGCAGCTGCTGACGTGGGAGACCGTGGCCTGGCTCCCGGGGCTGTGCGAGCAGAAGGCCACGGTGTGAAGCTGGCCATGCTTTCCAGGGAGTCCCTGTTGCGGGGACGGCCTGAGGTCGCAGAGTGGGTGCTCAAGGGCCCCCTTTCTCCCTGAGACACACGAGCGGCTTCCCTCCCCTTGGCCAGCTCTGACCATGCAGCATGCCAGCCCGCCACCACACACGGTCAGGGGTTCCTGTAAAACAGCTCAGCTCAGCCCACTCTCTGCAGCCTTCCCGTGGCTTCCCAGCGACCTGGGAGGGAGCTCTGTCTTCTCCCTTCGCCCCACCGCCCCTAGGTGGCCGCTGCCCGCCTTTCCGCCCTACTCATGCTTTTCTGAGCATTAGAATTTTTTTCTTTCATTTTCTCGAAGGCGTAGACAGAGTTTCCATATGACCCTGCGGTCCCACTCCTAGGTGTGTGCCCGAGGAACCAAAAGCAGGGGGTCGGGTAGGTGCCCGTTGACAGGTGTCCCCAGCAGCCCTGTTTACAAGGGCCAGAGCCCAAGCGCTCGCCGCTGGGTCAAGGGATAAGCACAGCGTGGACGTGCACAGAGTGAGTGGAGTATTAGCCTGCGTGGAGAGGACCGAAGCACGGGCACATGCTCTACAACGCATCGTGCCCAGCCACGGGAGCCACACACGGAAGGACACACGTCTGATTCCCTTGGCGGAACAGCAGGCAGGCTGGTGGTCATCGGGTGGGGGACGGGGTGCAGCCTGGGAGGACAGAAGGGGGACCCTCGGCAGTGCCGGTGGTCCTACAACATGGCGCGTGTGTGACGTGCAAACTGATGGCTCACCGTGAAGTGGTGGTTCTGTGTCATGTGACTTGCACATCGGTAACTCCGTTTTGCAGCGTGTCTGTGTGTAAGTGTGCATGCGTGTGTGCAGCTGTGTGTGCCCTTCCTGGGATGTTGGACCGTCTCCTGGGGTGTTGGGCCAGCCTTCCCTGCCGCTCAGCCAGTGGTCCGGCGAGCCTCCCGAGCTGGGCCACGGTGCGCGTGCCTGGGGGCAGAGCAGGGCCACAGATGGTCCCTGGGGTAGCCAGGCCCCTGGAGGCCGCGCCAGGCCCTGCTGCCGCCCTCGAAGGGTGGGCCTGGAGGGCACGTCCTTCAAGCTTCGCTGACCCACACATCTTCAGTGTCTCTGTGGTCACGCACGCCCCCCTCCCCAACACTGGCCTCACGGAGGGTCTCCCCTGCTCTAGAACACAGTGCGCCTGCCTCCTGCACACAGACCTTCCTCCCCCAGGCGGCAGGCAAACCACGGTCACCCCCAGAGAGGCCAGCAAGAGCTCCGGGGACCAGTCTGCACACACAGGCTCTTTGCCCAGGGACCAAGTCTGAGCCTTTGCACGGGGCAGCACAGAGACGAGGTGCCCTCACGGAGCCACTATGCCCTGGCTGAGACCTGGGGCCCATGCCCGCCTCTCTAGTGGGAATGGGATACAGCTGACTTTCAGGAGAAAGACCGTCCCCGTCATGGCCTTCTGTTTGCCGGTCCAGCAACATGACATGTCTGTGCTGGGCTCCCCCTCCCGTCCCTTTGCTACACGTGGGGGCGTGTGTCAGGACTTCATCCCTTTCACGCTGGCGTCTGGTCCTTTGCGCACACGCCAGGCGTTGTGATCTGTCCGCCGGATGGCAGGCAGCTGGCGCTGCTCTTTGGTTACTCTGAACAGTGCTGCCGAGAGCACTCACACACGAGCGTTCTGGGAACGTGTGTTCATTCCCTCTGGGTTTATACCCAGCAGTGGGATCGGGTCATATGGTGACGGGGCCCTGAATCTTTTGAGAAGCTGCCGATCAGTTTTCCAAAGTGCTTGCACCATCTCATTGAGCCAGCAGCAACGAATGAGAGTCCTGGTTGTTCTCCATCCTTAGCCCACACTGGTGTCTGTGTGGGTAAGGGTGTCTTTTTCTTTTTCTTTTGTCTTTTACATTATTACCATCCAAGCCGGTGTGAAGTGATAGCTCGTCATGGTTTGGATTTGCATTTTCCTTCTGACATTGAACATATTTTTGTGTGATTCTTGGCCATTTATATGCAGAGAAATGCATATTTTTATCGTTATCCTATTTTTATGTTATTTGATTGTTGACTTGTATATTCTGGATACAAGTTCCTTATTAGATGTATGACTTGCAAATATTTTCTCTCATTTGATGGGTTGTTTTCTGACACCTTTGATGGTGTCCTTTGAAGGGCAAAAGTTTTTAATAAAGTCCAGTTAAGTTTTTTCTTTGGATGCTTGTCCTCTTTGTGTCATATCTAAAAAAAATTACCTAATCCAAAGTTATGACGATTTGTACCTGTTTCCTTCTTAAAATTTTATGGTTTTGGCTCTTAGAGTTAGGGCTTTGGTCCCTATTGAGTATAGTTTTGTATATGGTGTAAGGCAGGGATCTGATTTTATCCTTTTGCATATGGTTACTAAGTTGTCTCAGCACCATTGGTTGAAAAGACTCTTCTAATTGAATGGACTTGGAACCCTTTTTGGAAAATCAGTTGACCATAAATGTAAGAGCTTGTTTCTGGACTTTCAGTTCTATTCTTTTGATGTATCTATCTGTCTTTCCTTATGCCCAAATATGTCGTTTTATTTATTGTAGCTTGGAGTAAGTTTTGAAATCAAGAGGTGTAAGTCCCCCAGCTTTGTTTTTCTTCTTCAAGATTGTTTGGCTATTCTGGGTCCTTTGTATTTCCATATAATTTTAGGATCAACTTGTCAATTTATGCAAAAAAAAAAAAGACAACTGGGATTTTGATAGGGATTGAATTGAATCTGTAGATCAGTTTGGGGAGTATTGCTATCTTAGTGATATGAAGTCTTTTGATCCATGAACATGGATATCTTTCCACTTTTTTGATTCCTTTCACTAATATTTTTAGTTTTTAGTGTATTGGTCTTACATGTCCTTTGTTAAATTTGTTTCTATTTTATTCTTTTTGATCCTATTATAAATGGAATTGTACCCTTAATTTTGTTTTCTAATTCTTCATTGCTAGTGTATATACATACAATTGATTTTTGTGTATTGATCTTATATCTTGCAACTCTGCTGAACTTGTTTCTTGTTTATGAGTTATAATAGTTTTTTTTTGGGTTTCTTAGGATTTTGAATATATGAGAGCATACCATCTATAAATAAGTGCCTTTTTTTTTTTTAAGAGAAGCTGATGGAGAGGCAGAGGGAGAGGGAGGAAAAGAACCTTAAGCAGGCTCCACATCTAATATGGGGCACAAGGCAGGGCTCAATCTCATGACCCTGAGATCAGGACCTGAGCTGAAATCAAGAGTTGGACGCTTAACTGACTGAGGCACCCAGGTGCTACCAAATAGGTGCTTTTTATTTTTTCTTACCTAATTGCCCTGGCCAGAATCTCTAGTAGAGTGCTGAATAGACTTGTTGAGCATGTCCTTGTCTTATTCCTGATCTTAGGGAGAAAGCAGTCAGTCTTTCATCATTAAATATGATTTTGGCTGTGAGTTTTCACAGATGTTCATTGTCATATGGAGGAAGCTCTATTGCTGATTCCTTAGAGTTTTTGTTATGAGAGTTAAATTTAGTCAAATGCTTTTCCTTCATCTACTGCAAAGATCACATTTTCTATTAATACAGTGACCTACTTGGTCACGGTATCTAATTATGTATTGCTGGATTTGAGGCTCTAGTATTTCGTTGGGGATTTTTGTGTGTATATCTTTAAGGGATATTAGTCTGTCATTTTTTTTTGATTGGATGTGTTGCCTGGTTTGGCCTCAGGGCACACCTGGCTTCCTGGGATGAGCGGGAAGTGTTTACTTCTCTTCCGTTGTTTCGGAAGAGTTTGTAAAGGATTGGTGCTCATTTTTCCTTCAATGTTTGATACAATTTACCAATGTAGTAATCTTGGCCGGGCCTTTTTTCTGGGGGGGGGGGATAGTTTTTTTGTTTTGTTTTAAAATTTTTATTTATTTGACAGAGAGAAACACAGCGAGAGAGGGAACACAAGCAGGGGGAGTGAGAGAGGGAGAAGCAGGCTTCCCGCCGAGCAGGGAGCCCGATGTGGGACTCGATCCCGGGTCTCCGGAGATCATGACCTGAGCCGAAGGCAGTCGCTTAACCAACTGAGCCACCCAGGCGCCCCTTTGGGGTAGTTTTTAGGAAAGTTACCAATTCAGTATTGTTACTTGTTACAAGTCTGTTGAAATGTTTCTTCTTGAGCCATTTTTGGTAGTTTGTCTTTTAAGGAATTTGTTCATTTCCTCTAGGTTATTTGCCTTTCTGGTATATAATTGTTCACAGTTTTCTTGTAATCTTTTTTATTTCTATAAGGTCAGTGGGAATATCTCCTCTTTCTTATTCTAGTAATTTGAGTCTTTGGTCTTTTTGTTTTTTGGTGGTTTTTTTTGGTCTTAGTTTAACTAAAAGTTTCTCTATTTTATTGATCTTTTTAAGGGGCTAACTTTTGGTTTCATTTATTTTCTGTATTGTTCTGTTATTCTTTACTTCATTTATTTCTGCTTTACTGTTTGTTATTTCCTCCTTTTGTTGCTTTGGGTTTAGTTTGCTTTTCTATTTCTTGTGTCTTAAGGTGGAAGTAAGGTCACTGATTTCAGATCTTTCTGCTTTAAGGTACTTGTTCACACTCAAATTCCCTACAAGCACCTCCTTCACTGTCCTCTTACATTTTGTCATGTTGATTTTCATTTTCATTTATCTTAGAGTATCTTCTAATTTATCTTGTATTTCTTCTTTGACACATTGGTGGTTTAAGAATGGGTTGTTTTGGGGGCGCCTCGGGGGCTCAGTTGGTTGAGCGACAGCCTTCGGCTCAGGTCATGATCCTGGAGTCCTGGGACCGAGCCCCACATCGGGCTCCCTGCTCGGGGGGATCTGCTTCTCCCTCTGATCTTCCTCCTCTTGTGCTCCCTCTCTCATTCTCTCTCTCTCTCTCTCATAAATAAATAAAATCTTTTAAAAAAGAGACTGGGTTATTTAATTTTCACCTATTTATGAGTTTCCCAAATTTCTATTAATGATTTCTAATTTCTAGATTCTCCGGAGAATATGAGGGTGTTTCAAGGCGCCCTATGGACATCTCATTTAAGTTTTTAGTTGACTTTTTTACCTCATTTGGGATAAGGCTGCTTCAGTCCGTTGTGATGTTAAACAGTTGCCACTGATTGTTTTCTAGAATCATCCTAGGGAAAAAGCTGTTCACAAGAAGTAAGGTTTAAGTCAGATCACTTAAATCTTTATTTCAGGGTTTCCAGGGAGCTACCAAAGAGGCCAAATAATGACAGTTGTCAGGGGATGGAGCTTTGGCGAGCCTCGGAACATTCTGACCCCTCCACGGGGCCCCAGGCTGCTGGTCCGTATGGTTCCTGGGACCGTGAAGCTGTTGGTTCAGACCACTGCAGAGGTGAAGGGGTGGATGGGGTGGAGCTAGCCAAAATGCCCTCGGAGCTCATTGTTCTTCCTGAGATTTAGCTGCTTTTCGTGAATGTCTCGAGTTTCTTGTTGCAAGCCTTTGGTTAAATTCCAGAGTTTAGAAAATTAATTTTAATAAATTTTGTCAATGTTCTCACTGCTTTTATGGAGAAACAGATTTTTGGAGGTTCGTATCCTGTATTCTGAAAGTGGCTATTCCTGGCGCTTTTTCTTTTTGAACATCCAATACAGTATTAAATTCTGTCTAAAATATCCTCTCTTCCTTTCTCTCTAATTCTAATGTGTGGCTGGCTCTCTCTGTCGCCAGTCCGGCGCTGGCGGGTGCTGAGCCCTCACGCCTGCGTGACCAATGATGGTCATTCCGGTGGGTTTGGGGTTCAGGGGCCCAGGAAAGGAAATGACCATGGACAGACTGTGTGTCCAGAGGCCATAGGTTCTTGTGGCACTTCCTGGTCGTGTCCCCTCAACCCACAAGAATGTGGTTGGGCCAGGATCTAAGAGTGCGAGTTAGAAAAGACATGGAAATGGAGTAAAAATGTGTGAGCTGAGCTGGGCAGGAAGCTTCTTTGGGAATTGTGACTGCCCAGAGCTGACCATGGTGCTGAAGACCAGGGCTCGGGTGGGGAGGGCCCCTGAGGGCGGGATTGCGCTGGGGCAGTAGGCCAGGGGAGCGGGAAGGCACTGTGAGTGTTTTCAGCCCGAGGAGGCAGTCAATAGATGGGAGCCTCGTCTTCTTCCCTGCCCCTGACATCCTGTAGGTGTTAATATATTTACTTATATCACAGGCGCAGGCAGCAAATCTCCCTACAGGAAAACTCACAAGCTAAGAAACAATTAAATTTAACAGCAGCTGCCTCAACCTTACCTGACGGTAAGGACAAAAATTAGACCTCGGATTTAAATAGCACCTTCCCAGCTTCCCTTCAAGGAGCGCAGGCATCACATGGAATTAACTAAACTTTTCAGAGTTACACAGTAATTTGGGGGAATAGCTCAGAAGCACCCCCGTGCTCCTGACACCTGATTTTCCAAGGCTGCCGAATTATAAAGGATAGAATAAGAGGGAGGATACAGTGTAAAGCAGCCACAAAATCTGTTTTGTCATACGGAATCAATTCTGCTGTGCCTTGAGCCTCAGGGGGCCGTCTGCAGACCCCTTGCCCCACATCAGGAATTACCCTGCGCCGTGGCCTCTCCCAGGACTGAGAGCAGTGCTTTTTGCTTAGTCCTGTCCTGGGCCCACTGGGAGGAGCACGGGTTCTGGAGTGCGGAGGCCACCCTGCCTTCCCCACGTGCGCTGCTTCCCTGGGGGGTAGAGCATGGGCAGTCTTGGCCTCACTGGTCAGTGTTTGCTGCATACATTACCCTGTCCTCCACTGAGGAGCACGGATTTTAGCTCTGCAGGTTCAGTCATTAAAATATGCCCCAACTTTTTCATGGCTTTACTGGGAGCCTGGCTAGCTCAATCAGTTAAGCATCTGCCCTCAGCTCAGCCATGATCCCGGGGTGCTGGGTTAGAGCCCCAGTGTGTCAGGTTCCCTGCTCAGTGAGGAGTCTGCTTCTCCTTCTCTCTCTCTACCCCTCCCCCAGTCATGCTCACTGTCTCTCTCTCTCTTTCTCTTGCAAATAAGTAAATAAAGTCTTTTATAAGAAATAACAACAAGATAAAGCCGGCTTTATTGGCTTGCAGCTCACATGTCTTATGACCATCAGTTCAGTGTGTACAACTCACGGGTTTCCATATATTCATGGGGACGTGTAAACATCCCCACACTCAGTTTTAGAACATTTTCATCACCCGCAAAACAAGCCCCTTCTGTGGACCAACTGGGAGACGTTTTCAGCATCAGAGTAATGTTTGAAAGCTTTAAATGTGTAAAGATCCTGTATGTTTTCATACTAAAAAATACCATCATATTTGGAGGTGGTAAAGGGCGAAATAAAGAAATAGAGAAATTTTCAAGGAATAAGAAAAGAAACCTCATACCTTTCAGTTATGGACCTTCCTGTCCCCCCCGGGCCCTCCCCCCGAAACCCCTGCTCCGCTCTCTGTGTCCACGGATCGCCTGTTTTGGACATTCGATGTAAGTGGCCTCCATACTCAGCTGGTCTCCAGCCTTCACGTGGGAAAGGAGTGACTGGTGACGGGGACTGACCTAGGGGAGCCTCCGCCTGGGCTCTGCATCTTCAGAGATTTAACGCAGATCACTCTGTGGCCCAGAACCTTCCAGCAGCTCCTGGCTCGCTCTGTGTGAAGGCCAGAGGCTCCTCCTGACCCACCGGGCCCTGCTGCCTGTGCCCTCGCCTGGGCCCGCCATGCCGCCTCCTTGCCGCTCCCCGACCTCACCAGCACTGCGCCCACCTCCCCGGCACTCACTCCTCCCCGGAAAGCTAATCGCTGCCTGGCGGTCTGTGTGTCATGTTACGTGCATCTCTGTGTGTCAGCGGACTCTCCTTCCCGGGGAGGCTCGGCTCTGCTGGCCGGCCTGCCGTCCTGCAGTCTGCTCCCTGCTGTCGTCCCGGGGCTGGGCGCTGTGTTGAGCAGATCAGTCAGCCCAAAGGTCTTTAGACAGCACGTTTGGCCCTGGGACCGTCGGTCTTGACCATGGTCGTTACCTTCTCCCCCTGCCCACGTCCCTGCCACTTTGCCACGTCCTTCTCAGCCCTGCAGCCTGCGGGTGGCGACAGGCAAAGCCAGCCTGGAGGGCCCTTGTGCAGGCCTCGGGAGCCTGTCTGGAGTGCGGAGGCCACCCTGCCTTCCCCACGTGCGCTGCTTCCCTGGGGGGTAGAGCATGGGCAGTCTTGGCCTCACTGGTCAGTGTTTGCTGCATACTTCTGCACAAGAAAAAGAAAAGGTTTTCCAGGAATGTTTTGCAGAAATGGCTGATACTGGCTGGGCTCTGTGGGCTCGGGATTCGGCTCTGCCCCACGTGTGTTCATTCCCGCCCCAGGCCGAGGAGCGGCGGCCCCCCTGGGCCACCTCCACACCATGCGGGGAGGAGACGCGGCTGCCTCACATGAGAACCAGCTCTCTGGCGCTTTCTCCTGACATTCCACCGGCAGATCTGACGGCCAAGCCCAGGCCCGCGGGTAGGGGCGTTCATTTTGCGCTGGGGAGGCCCGTCGAGCCCGGTGGGGGGTCCGGGGCCAGATGGTGCAGCCCGCCGGCACGGCCTCCAGGACGAGAAGGGAGAGGTCCTCCTGGAGAGGACGGTGTGCCAGGACACGGGCGCCGCCAGTGCTCGGAGGCTGAAGGAAGGCGCCTCCAGGTGTCTTGTTTCCCCTTACCAACCGGCACCTGGGCCCCAGACTCTGAGCTCGCTGGAGTTGGACTGGACCTTGGCACCCCCCGGGCCACACCCCTCGGTGCACTTGGAGAAGTGAGATGACAGTGTCAAGCCAGGGGACCTGGTGCGTCAGGAGGAGCGATTGGGACCAGATCAGGCTCTGGGGTCTGCCGGTGCTGGAGGGCCCTGCCTGGGTCTTGAGCCAAGTGCCGGTGTGAGAAAGCCCTCGGGGCCAGAGCGCCGGGCGGAGGGAGGGTGCCAGGCGTGTGTAAGCCCCTTGCTGACCTTTGTTTGGGTCGACTTGTTTCCTCCTGACAGGACCTGCTGGGCAGGTGCCGTTTGCCCCGTTCTACAGACGAGGAGCAGAGGCCTAGAGCAGGCAGGGCGCGCTTCGGGGAGCCTGGCCCACCTGCCCCTGGAACATGGGTCTCCAACCTCTGGGCAGTCCCCGGGCGTGCAGGCTGGCATCCAGCCAAGACAGTTCCCACGGCCTCACAGAGCCACTTCCCGCCCCCAGGACAGTGGCCCTTGCTTTGGTCTGGACCCGCTCCCTTCCTGCTCCCCAGACAGGAGAGCGCTGCTGCCACCTCGCCTCGGGGCTCGTCACTGATTGGCCTCTGGGCAGGACTGACGGCAGGCAGGCAGGCGGTGCGGACTAACCGGGGCCACGGGCTCAGGGCTGGCCCTGCGGCATTGGTGGCAGCTCTGACCTGTCCTCCTCATTGTCTCTGGCTGATGGCCTAGATTCAGGGCCTACGGTGTCCAGAAGCCATTTTCCCAGGAGGAAAAGAAGGAGGTAGAGGTTTGAGCCCAGTGTCCTGGGGTTTAGGGCACTCCACACAGCCCCACACAGCGGCAGCTCCGGGCGCGGGGGCCCGGGGGGCCTCTCCCTCCTGCCCTGGGACGGCAGCGGGAAGGCGCTTCCCATGCCAAGGCCTGCTGCCTGGCGGGGCCCGCCTCCCGGTGCCGCCCCAGCCGGACAGCGTTCCGGACGAGCCGCTCGGCATGCCTGCTGGGAATGCCGGTGTTGCAGTCCGTCCTCAGAGGCCAGATGGGCCTCCCCAGATTGAGTGCGGACGTGGCCTCTGGTGGCACCCTGCGTGCACCAGGAAGGAACACGAGGTTGTCCCTCACACGGCGAGGCTTTCGGAACTGGGCAGAGGGCTCCTCTGTGGGTCTGCAGGAGGCTGGAGAGCAGGAAGGGCTGGGACGGGGAAGCGGGCACCCCCGCAGGGCCAGGGGCTTGCATGGTGCAGACGCCTGCACGGAGGCCAGCGGCGGCTGGACACTGGTCATGACCGCCCGTTACAGGCAGGGGCACCGTGGCATCAGGCCCGGGAGCCCCCTGCCAGGCCCCTGCCCAGGGTCTCCCCGAGCTGACGTCGAGGTGTCGGCCCGAGATGTGCTCATCTGCAGACCTGGTCCCCCGACAGCCGTCCTGCTTGTCGGCAGAATTCAGCTTCCTGCTGGCGTGGCCCCTCCGTCTTGAGAGCCAGCTGCAGACTTGTCCCCACCTGTCCCCTCCGCTTCCTCTGCTCTGGCTCTGGACCCAGATGGGGAGGGTGTTGTGGCTGGGCCAGGCCGCTCTCATCATCTCCCTGACGGGAGGTCAGTCACTCGGGCCTTAACGATCCTCAGAACTCTCTAGCTGCACTGCCCTGGGGAGAAGGGGTGTGCACCCCAGGATGGGAGTCTGGGGGTCCATCTCAGAATTCTGCCTCCCACACCCTGTATACATTGGGTGTTTAATGGATACTTGCTAAAGGTGGCAGGATAGCTGTGGGATCGGGAATGGTGGGATTTTTTCGAGGCTGGGTCTGCTTTCGGTGGACACAGGCCCACGGCTGTCCCGAGGAGGCGCTGGCGCGGGGTGGGGGGCTGCCACAGAAGGGGCGTCTGCCGCACGGTGGAGTGCAGGGGGACTCGCGCCGGCTTCTGTCCAGCCCTGTGAGGGGCCGCTGCTGTCCCCCTACAGATGAAGGCTAAGCCACTTGCCCGGCCGGTGAGCCTCCTGGGACGGCTGTGACAAGTCACTGTGGGCTGGGGCCATGAAACAGCAGAAAAATGTGTCCTCACCACGCTGGGGGCCCGATGCTGAAGCCCGAGGTGTGGGCAGGGCACCCCAAGGTCACTCGTCCCCCTCCTGGCCGCTGGCTGTGGCCTCTGCTCACACGGCTGTGCCCCTCTGTGTCTGCGTCTTCTCTGGTGTCTCCCTCCAGCACAGCTGTCGCTGGGTTTAGGGCCCAGCACAGACCCTTTCCCAAAGAAGGCCACACTCAACAGGTTTGGGTTGAGACGTGCATATGTGTCTCTGGGGCCACCGTTCAGTCCTCCAGGGTCAGAGTCACACAGAGCTCAGGCCTGGGTCCCCAGCAGTGAGCTGCCTGAGGGGCCCAGCCCGCTGTGTGCCCGCCGGACAACAAGGGGACTCGGTACCCCCAGTGCTGCTCTGATGCCGGGTGGCAAACTCCGGGCAGCGTCAGCCCTGAAATGCCTGCGTCCCAGAGACCCCACCGGCCTGGGACGGCTGGGGCGGTTTATTTCTCGATCTGTGGGCCTCTCCGTGCCAGGAGCTCCTGAGAAGTGAAGGGCCAGCAGAGAACGTGAGCTGCAAATTGCATCCTTCAGGAGGGGCCAGGCTGACTCCGCCCGGACCTGCTGCCCGGGCGCACCCCACCCCCACCCCCAGGAAGATGCTTCTGCTCTGCGCGGGAAGGTGATGTGTGCACCGTGGTGCCTCAGGGATGCTGGCCCTCTGGGAGCAGCGGGCCAGCCTCCCACTCACCAGACAGCCCGGCCTGGAACTGCTGCCCATACCAGGGTAGGGGTTCGGAACACCGAGGGCGTATGGCCGGGCCTCTGCCTGCCTTTGCACGAGTTCATGCTTCCGGAGAGCGATCTCGAAGGAGGTACCAGGCTCCAGAGGTCCTTGTTCTTTGATCTGAAAGTTCTCTTTCGAGAAACAGCCAATGGGAGCAATAGACAAGGGCTTGAGGGTGTGGACAGGTGCGTGTGGGCAGGTGCGTGTGGACAGGTGCGTGTGGGCAGGTGCGTGTGGGCAGGTGCGTGTGGGCAGGTGCGTGTGGACAGGTGCGTGTGGGCAGGTGCGTGTGGACAGGTGCGTGTGGGCAGGTGCGTGTGCTTCACGCCCTCAGGGGCGCCCCGACCCGTTGGTATCAAGAGGAAGTCTGGGCCTCCTTTATGAGGTTACAGTTCCTCCGCCCGGACACGTCTGAGATCCTGGGTGTCCCATCAGCCCCTCGAGGTTGGTCCTGTCCCCAGCACCATGCCCACCTTGGGACGTGCAGCTGGACCACGCGCCTCACACTCTGGGGGTGTCTGCCCCCCTCCCCAGCTGCGCCCTTTGGCTCAGGGCTCAGCTCCGCCGGCCTCCAGTGGATACTTGGCCTCCAGACCACAGTCTGTGTCCGTGGACCCTCTCCCCGGGTGCCAAAGCATCCGTCTCGGGTGCTCCCTGGGTCAGAGCTGCTCTCCCTAAACCTCAGACCTCGGTTCAGACACCATCCGCCCGGTGCCCCCCGGCCTGCTTGGGCCAGAGCTAACGGGTGCGCCTTGACCCCTTCCGCACGGGAACCTCTCGGGCCCACGCCACATGGTCCTGCCCGCTCAGCTGCCCCAGGGGCCCGGCTCTCCCGGGGCCTAAGCCAGCCTTCCCACGGCTCCCGCAGGCAGAGAAGGACAGGTGGCTCGCAGCCGCCTTCCAGAGAAAGGCTGCCTCCTCTTAGAGTCCCTTCTCTCGGGCACGAGTGCTGCCGTGTGTAGTGGCCAACGGACCAGCAAACTGGCTGATGGCCAGTGCCAGGAAGTGGCCTGTGCTGTGCGGTGTCCACACAGGGACTCTGTCTCCCCAGGGAGGGACACGGCCGCGAGAGGTCTACAGTGTCGTCACACCAGCGAACGGGCACGTACGGCATAATCCTCGTGGCATGAAAGGCACAGGTTTGCATAAAATAGCATCTAAAAGGTCTGAAGGCTCAACATCGAGTATGAACACTGGTTATATTTGGGGTTGATTGTGGGGAGATGTGTTATTTCACACACGCTCGAATCCCTGGGAAGGGAATGGAGCGGCGGGGGCTCTGGGTCGCTCCACTCAATGGCCCACACCAAGGGACGCGGCCAGTCCCCGCTCGGTCCCCAGCAGCACGGGCTGTGTCCCAGGACCACCCGGCCCCCTGCGGGTTCCTGCCTGGGAGAGCCCCTGCTCTCCCTCCTTGGAGCATTACCGAGCGGGCTTGAATTTGTGAAGGCTTCCTCTGTCCCACTGAGGTGTCCCCCTACGCATGCCCTGCAAGCCTAGCCCCTCTTTGTCGAGGACCTGGAGGCCATTCCCTTGCATGGAACCCTGCAGAAGGAGCGGAGTTCCAGCCTGAGGGTCCCCTCCTCCCTCTCCCCTCCTCCTCCCTTGGGAACCCCCTACTGTGGCCTCTGGGCAAAGCCAGTGGGCTCAGCTCTCCTGAAATTGTGTCATTACTGGGAATTACAAGTAAATTCTTTCTCGGTAAGTAGTCATTACTGTCCGCCTTCGTGTATCTTTGGTGGGATTTTTTTTTAATCATCTAGTATTACTCTCATTAACAACAAAATATTTCCGTTATGAAAATTATTGCTGTCCTTGCTGTAGCTTCCAAAACCAAGCCACGTGTGGAGTCCCGTGGGAGAATGTGTGCAATGCCCTAGAAGAGTAGGGCGCGCCGGTCCCCGGGAAAGCGTGTGATTGCCTCTGGGTGGCTGGCACCGCCAAGGGCTCCTGTCCCAGGCCTCCGACCACACAGTGCAGTTCGAAGATGGAAGAGCACAGCCTCCCAGTCCCCAGGCAGCAGAGCAAGGCCCCGAGGATCCCGTGTGCAGACACCGGTGGGGAGCGGCCCTCACCCCTACAGCACCGGCTGCTGCCCCAGGGAGGGAGCCCCATGTGCCAGGATCCAGACATGGGCACCGGCAGGGATGGGGGCAGGCTGGCCCGAGGGAGAGCACCCCAGGAGGAGCCCCAACACCCCCAGTAGGAGTTACAGGGGACAACGCGCCTAAGTTCCCAAGACCAGCGATTTGTGTTCTTTCTGCGTGGGGCCCTGACCCCAGTCGTCCCGGAAGTATCTCTGCCATTGCTGGGTTAATTTCACATGGCTTTCCATCAAGGGCGCTGGGATTCACGGGCATATGTATGCACACGGTGCACACACGTGTGCACACAGAGAAACACACATGCACACAGGAACACATGCAGAAACGCACACGCACACACGGAAATATGCACAGAGACACACACACACAGGGACACACGCACACGCAGAAACAGGCATGCACACACATAAGCAATAGCACGTGAATTTTATTTTGTGGAATCAGTAACATACTTCTAGCCGGGTGGAGATGGCTCCCGGTGGCAACGGGACCCCGGGGATAGGGCCTGTAGTGTGGCGGGAGAACAGGCCCCTGGAGTCTGCAGAGGTTTTCTTTCTAGAGCAGGCTGTCGCCCTGGCCCCCGTAGGAGGAGCAGGCCGCTGGGGGTGTCGGGAGATCCTGGGGTAGGTCAACCCCGAGCAGACCTGGTTGGGAGCGTGATTGTCCTCAGGGCACACACGCACACACGTGGGGAGCCAGGGGGGGCCCGCTGGCTCGAGGTCGCGGCCTGGGGGTCATGGCAGGGGGACATTATAAGTGGTGGTCCCAGTCGGGACAGCTCTGAGACAGGAAGGGCGCACTGATCTCAGTGATGTCCAGATAGGCGCCTCCTGCAGGAAGCCCTGGGCAGCCGTGGGCTTGGTCACGCCTGGCACGTGGCCCTGAGATCCCGCTCCACGTCTGTGGACGTGTGGCCTTGACCCACTACAACCACTGAAGCCAGCTCCCCGAGGACCTGCTTTGGGGCAGCAGGACCTGAGGCTGGGCTGGCAGGCCTGCTTCAGAATCTGACCCAGCTCCTCCCTGGGGTCCACGCGGCCCACCCCCAGGGGGCAGGGTGAACCCGGTGGCCTGGCTGGAGTGTGGCAGCGAGCGGCATCCCGAGAGGGGAGGCCTGTGTTTACATGAGAGCAAGGACTTTCTGATCCTGTGGGGCGGGGGCCTGGTACAGGAGCAGCTGCTGCGGAAACGGGAGTCGGGGGGCTTCCCAACAAGGTAGACACGGAGCTGCCAGAGGACCCGGCCACGCCACCCCTGCCACTTGCCCCAGGGAACCAGGCGCAGGTGTCCAGACACAAGCTGTCCATCCCTGGGTGCGGCAGCCCCATTCTCAGCGCCCAAAAGGTGGAAATGACCCATGTGTCCGCAGACAGACAGATGAGCAACCCGCTGGGCTCCGGCCACACCGGGCGCTGGCACTCGGCCCTGAAAAGGACCTGTATGGACCCCCGGGACGTTATGCGCCATGTGCTGTCACTCGTGGGACTTGTGTGGGACAGGCCGGCACGCAGATGCGGGCGCACGGGGGCAGCTGCCGAGGACCGAGGGGAGAGTCCCAGAGCTGGACAGCGGGGAGGCCTGCTCGGCCCTGCGAGCGCGGGCACCCCCGACCCACACACTCCGAAATGATTTAAGTGGCAACTGTTATGTGTATTTCACACCATCAGCTCTGTCCCCAGGGGTCCCCCGGAGGTCCCCAGAGCCCGAGGTGGGGAGGGGAGACTCGGGCGGTGCAGGTGCATTCGTGGGAAAACCTCCCAAGCCCTGGGTTCGACTGATCCTGGTTTCGGCACTCATGCACCTCAGATTTTAGGAAGTCATGTGAACTTTTTGAGCATGAAAATGTAAAACGGGATACGATAGTAACAATCTGAGAACATCCACTCCAGGGATCCTGTGAGAGGTGCGTGCCCCCTGCACGTGCTCACGGGGCCTCAGCTGCCCGCACCCCTGCGCAGTGTCCCGAGCCTCCCGCTGTCGCCGTGTGCTGCGGGCCGAGGGAGAAGGGCCACTATCGCCGTCGCCTGCAACCAGGGTGCCTGTGATGAGGGCTGCTGCCTCAGCCCCAGAAGAAAAGCATCGTTGTCCTCCCTGGATGAGCGCATTCCCTTCCCTGCGGAGCAGCGGACCTGCACAGGCTTTCTCGCTCTGTGGCCGGAGAACAGCAGATCCCCGCCGACCCTTTCCACACGATGTCTTACGCTTCCTTTAACAGAGACTCCCCTTGTGTGGCCCAGTCACACCCTTTCTTTTTAGTTTTGTGCTTCTTGGTTCATGGTGCCGTTGAAAATGCCGTGGCTTTAAAAACTGGATCCATTTTTTAATCACCCAAGTAATCAATACAGAAATAGATTCTGCTCATACATAGTTAAAGACAAGAACACCGGGGCTCAGTGGTTAAGCCTCTGCCTTCGGCTCAGGCCACGAGCCCGGGGCCCTGGGACTGAGCCCTGCATGGGGCTCCCTGCTCGGCGGGAAGCCTGCTTCTCCCTCTCTCACTCCCCCTGCTTGTGTGCTCACTGTCTTTGTGTCAAATAAATAAATAACATCTTAAGAAAGAAAGAAAGAAAGAAGGAAGGGAGGGAGGGCGGGAGGAAAGGAAAAGATAGATGACAGATCAGGGAGCTTCTGCATTGGTGACCGTGTGCAGGCGTGCCCCGCACTCAGGCCCCTCCCGGCCTTGCCCACGCACCTGCCCCTCTGCTGGTCCATGTGAAGAGGCGCCCACCGTCCCAGGCCCACCTCTGGTCCCTTCATGGCCGCATCCCAGGCCCCACTCCCTCCGGTCCTGGGGAGCGTAGGGGCTGTTTTTCCGGGTCCCCTGAGATGTGCCCCCCAGAGTATGGGGAACGCAGGGCAGCTTGGGTCCTGCCCATAAGTGGCATCACACACCACACACCAGTTGTCTTTGTATTCAACCGCGGGCCTTGGAGATCTTGCGAAATGTCCAGTATCGTAAATCATGATACATAAAGTGGTTTGATGTGGAGTCATTGGCCCCTCCCGCTGCCCCTGCTTCTGTGGGGGGTCCCGGGGGGCATTACCTGGCCAGCATTGCTATTTTGCTTGTTGCCCTCGGTGCCTTGCCACGGGATCATGCTGTTTAGAGACGGGAATTCTGGCTAAATCCACGAGCTTTCCTTGGATCTGGGAGTGGCGATGGGTCCCAGCCATCTGCGGGAGCAAGTCGACGGTTCCTGCGGATTGAGAGTTGAAGTCCAAGGGCCTCACGGACGGCCCCGTCCAGCCGCTGCTGTGTCCCTCTGGGCCCCGAGGTGAGCCCCGAGGCTGGTGCTTGCTGGACGTCTCTGCTCATGGAAACTGCCTCTGACGACAGAGGCTGTCCGCCCTCGGGCGCTGCCAGCAGACTGTGAGCCCGGATGGGGGACACTCGGCAAGGCAGAGGCTCGGGGTGACGAGGGCCTCGAGAGAGGCACGTGCAGGCCGGGGGGGCTGGACCGCAGGGGCAGGGGGACCCCCCGGCCCCGTGGCTCGCTGCCAGGCCCGGCCCTGAGGGGGAGGGTGGAAACTCCCTCCCCAGGGAGACACGGGAAGATGGGGCGTCCTACGTGTTCCGAGTGCGCCGGCCGGCACAGGCTGTCGCCGGCGGTTCCAGGGTGGGACTCGGGGGCTTCTGATACGCCGTCTCCCATCCGCCCCTCCCCGGGTTGAGAACTGTCCCAGCTGCTTGGCCCCCAGACCTAGAACAGGCCCTTAAGCCTGGGATTTCCTGTTCCTCACGCTTGTCATCACTCCTGAGCACAGACTGCCCCCCAGTCACCACGTCCAGGCGGGGGCTGAGTCTGGGATTTGTCTGGAGACTGGGTCATCGCAGACGCAGGGAGTTAAGATGATTTCAGATCGGAGTGGTGGGGCCTCGTCCAGCGGCTGCTTTCGTACCTCACGGCTGAGTAAAGACACAGGGAGAAGCCGCGCGACGATGGAGACACAGCGCGGGCTGATGTGACACAAGCCAGGGGACCCTGGAGCCCTCGGAGCTGGACGGGGCAGGACGGGTCCTCCCCCCAGAGCCTTCGGGAGGGGCAGGGCCCTGCGCGGCCTTGATCTGGGACGTCCGGCCTCCAGAACGTGGGAGGACAGACCTCCATTGTTCTCATCTGCCCCGCGCGCCTTCATCTGCTCCGCGGCCTTCATCTGCCCCGCGGCCTTCATCTGCCCCGCGGCCTTCATCTTCCCCGCGGCCTTCATCTGCCCCGCGGCCTTCATCTGCCCCGCGCCCCAGGAAACGCACGGCTCAGGTGATTCGTCTCAAGGAGATGGCGCTTTGGCTACATCCTGAGCCTACTCCCGTCCCCCAAACATTCCTGGAGATGGAGCGGCACCGGATAATCACATCCCATAAAGCTGTCCTTACCCCAAGGCCACCGGGATGTAAACCGAGGGCACTGGAAACAGCTGAGGAAGTCGGAAGCCGGCAGTGTAGACATAAACACATTTCCAGCAGATGGGCCCTGTAGAGGCCTTCCTCCTGGCGTTGGCTCCTGCGTGGTGACCTTCTCGAGCCTCACTCAGGTGGGCCTGGACCCCACGGACCTTCACGAAGCTCCTGGAACCCTGGCCTGGCCAGCTCCCGGCTCGGTGAAAGGGATGCCTCAAAAGTCTCGCCCTGTCTGAGGGTCGCCTTCGTCTACACTGGGGGCTGCCTGCTATCTTTCTCCCGGGTGCCCCGGGGGCCCCATCGAAGCCAAGCCGCTGACCCTGCCCTGGGTGGTCTTGGGCTGGGTGTCATCCCCCCGGCACGAAGCTGGACCTCACTGGGTCGTGTTTGCCTTGGTCTGGAGGTGAGCAGGTGGCCGTCCCTTCGAGGCCGCCTGAGGTGGGGCCAAGGCTGGGGGCCCGCGGGGTGGCCCTGGGAGGGAGGATGGCGTGGGGCGGGGGGGGTGCAGAGTCAACCCGAAACAGAGGTGGGGCGCCTCTGCCCTATCTAAGGGAGCATCCCTTCCTGTGAGCCTGCGAACACGGGCCTCTTATTCCTGGAACAGACCCTCAGGTGGAACACGACTCAACCGCCTCCCCTCCACGGGCCGCAACCCTGACCGGGTCCCAGGACAGCCCAGCCGAGCTCACGCCCAACAGGCGTCAGGAACCCCCAGCCGCGGGACAGGCGCTCCCTCCCTGCCGCTCACACTCCGGGAGAGCAGGGCCCTCTTCCTTGCTTTACCCAAACGTTCTCTCGCGGAGCCTGGATGGGGCACGGCCGTAGAGCGCGTGTGCCGGACCCCCCGCTGGGGCTGGTGGCATTCCTCCCTTTAGAGACAACAGTGTTGGCGCGAGCAGATATGATTTTGCTGTCATTTTGTTCTGCCAAAGGCTGTTTATAAATTGTTTGGATTCGAGATTCTGGAGAACAAACCCCATTTTCATGTTGGATTCCATGATGCACTGAGACGTGGCCTCCCGCAGCGACACACACCGACCGCCCTGTGGGCTGGGGGGGCCTGGGGAGGAGGAGTCGGGGACGGGCGCACAGGGCAGGTGCGCCTGGTGACCTCCTCCCGGGACAGCTGACTGCGGATGGAGGGCAGCCCGCTCCAGGCCCTGTGCCTGAGGCCACGGGGCGGCTCGTGGGACTTGATCCCACGCCCGGGAGCTGGCGCCTTCTCTGGGGGGCGGTGTGAGCGTCCTGCTCAGCAGCGGGGGCCGAGAGCCTGAACAATCGGCCAAGGGACGCCAGAACTGTAGGCAACCCCAGGAGCTAGGAGAGGGGCCTGGGCCGAATCATTCCAGGCGACCCCAAAGGAGACGACGCTCGCCGGTAGATAGCTTGACCTTGGACTCCTGGCCTCCCCCTGACCCCCACTTGGTGGTGGAGACCCCAGGGCACACATCCCAGGCTGGGTTGGGGCTCGGTGGCCGAGCAGGGCTGAGCGCGGCCTCGGGGATGAGAAATACGTGACCGTGTCTGGTGTGGGAAGGGAACATGGCTGTTTTAGTTTCCTTCCCTCGGGCACCCTGTAGCCTGGGCTTCTGGGTTTATTTTGATTGGTTTTTAAAGATAAGGCCTCTCTAGTAGCTTCTCAGGCTCAACCTGTGTCTGAGACCCCTGGAGGGCTTTTTGGAACACAGATCGCTGGCCTGTCCCCAAGTCGTTGATTCGGTGAGCTCGGGGAACTTGCTTCCTGACCCTCCCAGTCTTCCCCGGGCGATTCTGCGGTCACCTGCTTAGAGTGACTGCCTTAGGGAGTTGAACACATAAATGCATAACTAATTCCCGTCCTAAAATATGATCCCGGATCTTTCCTAAGGGAAGAGGGAGGAGGGGCTGATCAAGGCAATCTTCGAGCCCCCCCCCCCCCGCCCCGAGCCCTGCCACACAGCTGATGCCCAGCGCCCCGCAAGGCCCGTGACCTGATGCCTATTGATCCTCCCAGCACTCTCAAGGGGCAGGGCCTTTCACCATCCCACTTGACGGGGAAACAGAGGCACAGCGGGCTTAAGGAACCTGCCTATGGTCACACAGCGAAAAGCGGCAGAGCTGGGATTTGAACCCAGGAGACGGGCCCAGCAAGGATGGGGGGGGTTGCTGGATGTGTCCAGGGTAGGATCCAAGGGGCACACTTCCGTTCTAGTGGGAGCCGGGCCGGGAGGGTGGAGACCAGGCGGAGGCGGCGGGAAGAGCGGCGTGAGACGGGCAGGTCAGCGGGGACAGGAGGCTGGCTCCGTGCTCCGCCGGCTTCCCGAGAGGACGGATTTCTTACTGCAGACACCAGCAGAAGCTCAGATCAGTCTAATAGTGCTGATTGTCTCAGTAAATAGATCGTAATTATTTATAATGAGTGATTCAGTTTCCACAAGACAATTGCTTCTATGTTGCTTGAAAATAGTCCTTGCGTATGGCTCCAGTACTCGCTCCGCGACCGTACTTTATGGGCCGGCCGTAGGGCTGCGCCATCACGGGGTCACCACGAGGATGGAGGAGCACAGAGCCAGCAAGCCAGGCCTGGAGCAGCCCCCGGGGCCCGCACAGCCCGCCAGCGTCCAGCTCCCGGGAGCTGCTCAGGCCGTGGGAGCTCAGAGGGGATGGGAGGGACAGACAGTGGGGGCCATCGCCATGAACCACTGCAGAGGGAAGGCGGGCAGGACCAGCGAGGCTGTGAGGGTCGGAGGACAGAAGGTCCCCACAGACGTCTGCCTGGGCTGCCGACCAAAATCCTGCAGATGGGGGCTCTGACAATAGACGTTTGTCCCCTCCTGGGGGCTGAAGTCTGAGACCCAGGCGTGGCCGGGACGTGTGGACGCCACCGCGTCCTCCCCCTGCTCTCAGGACGGCTGCCTCATGCACTCCCGCCGTGGAGGGACCGTTGTCTGTGGCTGAGGAGGCCCCGAGGAACTGACGCTGCAGCGACGGCTTAGGGGATAGGGAGGGATCCGGGGGCAACTCCTCTTCTCCCTGCCTCGCGATGGCCAGGAGACAGAGCAGCCAGCGGGGACTGCATGCCACATTCCTTCCGCCCTCCTGTCCCCTGGCCCTCCCCCCTCCCCCCTGCCCCTCCTGTCCTTCCTGTCCCCCCTGCGCAGGGGGTGGGTAGTTGGTGCTGAGCTTCTGAAACAGAAGGAAGGGCCGCCACTGATCTCAGGTGCGTTTTGAGCAGGCTGCCCGGGCCATCCCAGTGTCCTGGACCTTCTCCAGCCGCCTCCTCTGTGGCACTCGGACCGGGATGCTCCCCCCCGCCCCGCGCACCTGAGGGCCCTCCTCAGTCCTGGGAAAGCTTATCTTTGAGAAAGTCCCAGAAGATCAAACTGCTCATAATGTGTCGTCCATGATAGGGCAGGCTCGCACCTGAGGTCTGACTGTGCGGGGACAGGTCTCTAAGCTTCTGTCCTCTGGTCCAAAAAGGCAGGGGCAGAGGGCCTGCAGTGGCCCGGCGTCCCCTGGAGCTGCGTCCACTGCAGGAGGCGCTCAGGAGAGACAGCTGGCCTCCTCCCTCCCATGCCCCTCAAGTGTTCCCCGTGGTCTGGACACCGACCCCCGCAGTCCCCACACCACTGCCTCCCAGAGACCTTGGCTCAGCCACGGGGGCCGCGGAGCTTGGGGCTCACTCACGAAGCCCAGGTGGCTCGGCAGGTGGTGGGGGCAAAGGGGACAGTCTCCCTGCCTTCCCATGGTCACCGGTCACCGCTCATCCCATGTGGCCCCCGTGGTCAGTGAGCAGGCCTCACACGGACCAGAGAGGGGGGCAAGGAAGCTGGCTCCTCCACGTGGCAGGTCGTGGGGTGCCCCGAGAGCCCATGTGCAGAGATAGGAAGGAGATTCGAGGTGGCCTGGGGATGGCGTCAGGGGCCGGCAGGGCGGCTGGCAGAGGGGAGGGAAGGATCCCGCGGGGGCGGCTGAGACGACCTGCCCCTGGTGCCCACCAGACCGTGGGCCCCCCAAGCACTCTGCAGCGTCTCCACAGCGAGGGTGGCCGGCGGCCGGCCCACACTCGGTCTCGCAGGATCTCGCGCCCCGAACCTCAGAGAGCGCTCACCTCCCATGAGGTTTCCATCCTGGCTCTGGGCTGTGGGTTCCAGAGCCTGCCTGTCAGCCCCTGTGGTCTGATTTGCCCCGCCTGTGAGATGGGCTCGGACCCCGGGCGTCACCCGTGCCCGTGTGCGGCAGCTGCTGCTAGGGCTGCGACGGCCCGTGAGGGTCTGGGACCCACCTCGGTCACAACTGGACAGTGCCTGCGGCTTTGGCTCCTGGCCTGTTTCTTGCCCGAGCAGAGTGTGTGTGTGTGTGTGTGTGTGTGTGTGTGTGTGTGCAGGCCCCAGGCGTC
>PITA01009007.1:9497-80745 GCA_004023965.1 Spilogale gracilis
CAAACCAAGAAAGTATAGAGAACTTATGGTGACCAGAGGGGAGGTGGGGGGGGGGGAGATGGGTGAAATGGGTGATGGGGATTAAGGAGGGCACTTGTAAGGAGCACTAGGTGTTACATGGAAGTGTGGCATCACTATATTTTATACCCGGAACTAATATAACACTGTATGTTAACTAACGGGAATTAAAGTTAAAACTTAACAAGAGGGGCGCCTGGTGCCTAGTTGGTTAAGCGACTGCCTTCGGCTCAGCTCATGATCCCGGAGACCCAGGATCGAGCCCCACATCGGGCTGCCTGCTCCACGGGAAGCCTGTTTCTCCCTCTCTCACTCCCCCTGCTTGTGTTCCCTTTCTAGCTGTGTTTCACTCTGTCAAATAAATAAATAAAATTTAAAAAAAAAACTTAACAAGAAAAAAGTTTTTCTTCCCCAAAATGACTATGCCCCCTACAAAAGGAAAGCCACAGGGAAAGCATGTTCCCTGGTGCAGTCACAACCACAATGCTTGGAGATGTCCTTAGGATCTGCGTCAAGTGCTCACACAGAAACACACAATCACACTCCAAGTATCTAAATAAGTAGAAATTGGATAGGCAGCCATTTGAAGACAAGTAATATTCCTCAGTATCTTCGATTCACTCTGGTTTATGGTCACTTATTAGCTGTTTCCATGAGTCATGAAGTGACTGGTGAAAGGGAAGTCTATGCCTCAGTTTCTTACAAGGCTTCTGGGCTGTTTCATTAAAAACAGGGTGGGAAAACTTTGCATATAGATAACCTGGTCTTTTGCATCAGTTTTTCAAGGTGCAAAAAACAAACTAAAGACTTTTAAGAGAGCTGTGACAGAAATTTAAAAGCCTGTAATAAGCATTCAGAAAAATAAACTATCCTGTATAGCCAATAGCAAGAAATATAGTTAAATTCTCCTATCCATGAATTCATTTGCAAAGTCAATAAATACTTACAGGTATCTGCCACATCCCTCCACTAGTCTAGGCACCAAGGATACATCAATAATCAAAACAATTAAGGGGCACCTGGGTGGCTCAGTCGTTAAGTGTCTGCCTTCAGCTCAGGTCATGATCCTGGAGTTCCAAGATCAAGCCCCACATCGGGTTCCCTGCTCAGCGGGAAGCCTGCTTCTCCCTCTCTTGCTCTCCCTGCTTGTGTTCCCTCTCTAGCTGTGTTTCTCTCTGTCAAATAAATAAAATCTTAAAAAAAAAAAATTAAAATTGTCCTCTTGCAGATTGTACCCACTGGGGAGAGAGAAGTGAGAGGTAAACAAAAACATATGAGACACAACAGAAGGCAAGAGGAGTAAATAGTATTTTACATAGAATGGTCAGAAGGCCTGCGTCATGCATGGTATTAAAACCCAGGAGATGGGGCGCCTGGGTGGCTCAGTTGGTTGGGCGACTGCCTTCGGCTCAGGTCATGATCCTGGAGACCCGGGATTGAGTCCCACATCGGGCTCCCTGCTCAGCAGGAAGCCTGCTTCTCCCTCTCTCACTCCCCCTGCTTGTGTTCCCTCTCTGGCTGTGTTTCTGTCTGTCAAATAAATAAAATCTTTAAAAAAAACCAAAAACAAAAAACAGAAGAGACCTGAACGAGGAAGAGAACAAGTAGGATTTTCAGTGAAAGAATACTCTAGACTGAATGAAGAAGTAAAAGACCCCAAGGGAGAAGCTTCTGTGGCAGGCTTAATAATGGTTCCTGAAAGATGTCCATGTCTATTCCCCAGAACCTGTGAACATGTTATGTATGTTGACTGGGTTGCAGACACAATGAAAAGTGCTAATCTGCTAATGAGAAAAACAGGAAGAGCATTCTGGATTATCTGGGAGGAAGCAATGTCATCAGAAGGGTCCTGAAATGTAGCAGACAGGAAGGAATGCAAGGAACGCAGCCTTGTAGACAACTTGTATTATCCCAGTGAGATGTGCCAGAGTTCACACCTGAAGGACAAAAATACAATAAAAGTTTACTGTTCAGTCTGCTCTGTTCATAGTAATTTGATAAGGCAGCAACAGGCAATGTACAGTATCCTTGGCAGGTCTGAGTAACAGCAGGGAGGACAACATGGGTGGATAACTGGAGTGAGAGGGGCACCTGGCTGACTCCGTCAGGAGAGGCTGTAACTTCAAGCCCCATGGTGGGTGTAGAGATTACTTAAAACAAAATAAAATAAAATAAAATAAAATAATAAAAATAAAAATGGAGCAAGAGAGAGAGAGGACAGAAGATGCATTCAAACAAGAGGGATTGGGGATGCAGAGCAAACACCAGGGGACTCCAAGAGTCACTTTCTTTAAGTGGTTTTCACTTTAAGGGAGGGGGGAGGAGCCATAACGTTTTTTTTTTTTTAAGATTTTATTTATTTATTTGACAGAGAGAAACACAGGGAGAGAGGGAACACAAGCAAGGGGAGTGAGAGAGGGAGAAGCAGGCTTCCGCCTGATGCGGGGCTCGATCCCAGGTTTCCGGGATCATGACCTGAGCTGAAGGCAGTTGCTTAACCAACTGAGCCACCCAGGCACCCCTGGATTTTTTTTTTAAGATTTAATTTATTTATTTGAGAGAGAGGGAGCACAAGTGGTGGTGGGGGTGGGATGGAGCAGGCAGAGGGAGAGGGAGAAGCAGACTCCCCGCTGAGCAGGGAGCCCAGTGTGGGGCTCGATCCCAGGACCTGAGATCATGACCCGAGACACAGACGCTTAATGGACTGAGACACTCGGGCACCCAGCCATAATGAATTTTGACCAGAGGAATGACAATCTCAATTACATTGCCTAAGGATCACTTTGCTGTGTGGAAAACAGATGTAGGATAGGAAGGGTGGGAGCAGGACAACCGGTATGAAGGTTGTTCGTAATAATCCAGGAAAGGTTACAAAGGTTGTTTGTAATAATCCAGGAAAGAGTTTTGGCAATTTAGAACACGGTGATGGAAATAAGCATGGAGAAATGTCAAACAGACAGGAGAGTTGCCTCCAAGACTCGTGGTTACTTGGTTCTTACCTGAATTGTCTTTTCTTTGGGTTGCTAACTTCACCATCCAAAACCTTTTTTCTCTTACCAAGTGGACCACATCTCCTTGGAATGGGTGATGCCCTGGGAGCACACAAGGTCATATGCTTAAAGTCAACACGTTCCAGGTAAAACCCACTGGAAAATGGGGTTCCCATTTCATATTCTTCAAGCAACCAGAAGCAATGTCTTTCAAACATTTGTTTTCATGATGCATTTGAAGAAATATCATTTCCCAAGTCTTCTACACATATACAGAATGAGTTAGGAAGTACTTACTCTTCTTTGATTTTTTGCAAGACTATGAGAAGGACTGCTATTATCTAACTTATTCCATTCAAAGTTGATAGCAGGACTCATTGTACTAGTTTTATAACTCATGATAGGATCAGAAATACATAAGGTAGAGCTGTATATCACCAATTTATATTTCCTCAACAAAACAAAGACTTATCTCTTGGTAAAAAAAAAACAAGTAATGCTCTCCGTGAGTCCCACATATATTAGGAAAATCAGATCAGAAACCCAGAAAACCAGTTCAAGGGCCCCAAAGCCTTGAAAACCCAAACATATGAAGCCACTCCTGGAACTAACATTCAGTTACAGAGGATTCATGTCCTCACCCACAGAGACCAGGTTCCCGAAGTTCTCCAGCATCACGTCTTGGTACAGCTTCCTCTGGGTGGAGTCCAGCAGCCCCAGCTCCTCCTCCGTGAAGACCACCGCCACGTCCTTGAACGTCACTGCCTCCTGCAACACCAAGCGCATGTTGCCTCAATCTTTCAACTGACCTTCATTGAGAGGGACAGCACTAAGAGATACATCTTCTCATCTGTCACTTTTACTCAACAGAATGGCTAACATTTCTGACCTTTCCTTTCCTGTGTGAACCTGAGCAGGTTTCTTATATGTTACATACGTAAGTGGAAGATGAGATTAGGAACCCCCTTATACAGCAGCTTTAAGGAGCAAGTGCAGAGACAGAACTAAGCACCTGGCAAATCTAGCAAGAGTGGATGTTTTAAACTAAAGTTATACTTCAGTTTATAACTGAAGGCAACCAGGATGTCCCTTGCATGGTAAATTGATAAACTGCCCCTCCAGATGAGAGTATAATTTGAGGATTAAAAAAAAAGAGCTATCACGCGACATGGAGTTACCTTAAATTCATATGACTAAGTTAAATAAGTCAATCTGAAAGACTACATACTATATGAATCCAACCATATGACATTCTAGAAAAGGTAAGACTATGGAGACTACAAACTATGGAGTCTGAGAAAAGATCAGTAGTTGGCAAGGGTTCAGGGAAGGGAAAGATAAATAGGTAGAACACCGAGGATTTTTAGGGCAGTGAATGTACTATGTAGGATACTACAATGCTGGGGCCGCATCATTACAAATCTGCTGAAAGATTCATCAAGAGTGAATCCTAAAGAAATCGATAGACTCTGGATGGTGACGACATGCCAACAGAGGTTCATCGATTATAAGTAGTATACAATTCTGGTGGTGGATGTTGACAATGGGAGAGTCTGGGGGTGTGGGGGAGGCAGGGTGGGAAATCTCTGTACTTTCTAGATTTTACTGTGAATGTTAAACTGCCCTAAGAAATAAAGTCTGCGTGCACATACATATACACAAGTCTAAGGTTCTACATTACTTTGAAAAAAACTAATATGTGATGGACTAAAAGCAGACCAGTAAGTGACATGCAGGGAATGATTCAGACGTAAGAAAGACAGAATATAGCTCTTCCTGTGTGAAAATCTCCTAGATCTGCATAAAGCAGCAGTTAGAGCCCACTGCTCTGTGCTGTATTTGAATATTCTATCTACAAAACTCTAACATGGCATGTATCGAATATACTTTTTCACTATTGAGCTGCTAGTACACTGAGGAGAAAAAATAGATAGTTTTTTCAGAGAGGTGATTTTTTTGCAGGAAAAGATTGCAGATAGGAAAACAATCACTGCAGTGTTGCTTCAAACAATCAAACTCCTAAGCCACCTTAATGTGTAAGAGCAGTAGGTAGTTAAAAATTAAAAATCCTATCAATCTAATAGGAATATGATGTAACCGCAAATAATGAATGCTCTATAATGTTTTGTTTGTTTGTTTTAAAAGATTTTATTTATTTATTTGACAGAGAGAGAGATCACAAGTAGGCAGAGAGAAGTAGGCAGAGAGGAGGAGGAAGCAGGCTCCTTGCTGAGCAGAGAGCCCAATGCGGCCTCGATCCCAGGACCCTGAAATCATGACCTGAGCTGAAGGCAGAGGCTTTAACCCACTGAGCCACCCAGGTGCCCTGAATGTTCTATAATGTTAAGTGAAAAAGCACAAGTCAATATTAGATGTATATCCTGAATGTTAATAAATCTATGAATATACATGAGAAAAATAAAAATAGTTAATGTGGTAGTGGTGAAGCAAGCAGGAGAACTGGTCATTCCTATAAATTGATCCACATTTATTTTTATTTCTTAATACATATATTTTTATTTTTATTTTTTTATTATGTTCAATTAGCCAATATATAAATACATCATTAGTTTTTGATATAGTGATCAACTATTCAGTAGGTGTATATAACACCCAGTGCTCATCACACACATTTATTTTTGAAATAAAATGAAAAATGACAAAATAAAACCAGTGCTGAAAACAAACACAGAGTAAACAGGTCATTTAACCCGGTGTTCTCCTTAAGTCAACCCAAGAAATGAAAAAAGAAGTTTTTTCTTTTCTTTCTTTCCTTCCCTTTCCCTTTTCCCTTTCCTTCCTTCCTTTTCCTCCCTCCCTCTCTCTCTCTCTTTTTCTTTCTCTCTCTCTCTTTCTTTCTTTCTTTCAAGAGAAGGCTGTGGGGAGGGTCAGAGAGGGAAAGAGAGAATCCCAAGGAGGCTCTTAGCTGAGCAGAGAGCCAAGGCAGGGTTTGATCTCAGGACCCTGAGATCATGACCTGAGCTGAAATCAAGAGGCAAACACTTAGCCAACAAAGCCACTCAGATGCCCCAAAATGTAACATTTTGAGTAGTGAAATGGAATTTTAACAGCAAGAAAGGCAAGCCATATGCACCTTGAATGTGGTCATTTTTTCTTCCTACTTCTGGAGAGGTACAGAGTCCCGGAATAGAGAGTCCTGGCAAGGCAGACTGTGCCTGGTCGTTTCTGGAAAGGCAGAAAAGTACATGAGAGGGTGCCCAGGGATGATGCTCGCCTGCATGAATGCTTATTGTGAATTAGCCAAGGAGCCCCTTCCTTGGGGTGGCTGCTGCTGTCCACAGCGTGAAGAGCTAGCTGACCGTGGCATGGCTCCACCATTCCTACAAGACACACACACTGGTTGCTGTGTGTTGCCTTGTGCTTGCTTGTGGCTCCCAAGGTAGCAGTTCAGGTGCTGATCTGATGGAAACTGAGACAACATAACACATCAAGCAAGAATCATCTCTGGAGCAACAATATTTGGATTCAAATCCTACCTCGGTTTCTCACTAATTGTATCATCTTGGGCAAATTGAGAGTAGCTCTTTCCCTCAATTTTGTCATCTGTACAACTGGGACAATAATATTTCCAAGTCATGGAACTGTTGAGAGCTGGACAACACTTTGAATTTTTGTAGCTCTAGTTAAAAAAAAAAAAAAAAGATGACCCTCTACAGTATAAAATAGCTCTTGTAGATGTGATTCTACCAACTGTAGGATCCCTGACGGAACCTCTGACAAACTAGTCAACTCTGTCTCATTGTCTTCCCTTGTACTGTGTTACCTTAGCAATAATTTTTAAATTGTTATGGACATCTATCTTCCCAAAGAATAACGACATCAGTTTCTAGTATCTATTAAGAAACACAAGATTCTAGGGGCAGGGTGGATGGGGACTGTACGATGAAGCCAATCTGGAAAACAGTTTTGGCAGTTTGTCAAGAAGTTAAACCAAAAGCTACCAGCCCGCCAAGTAATTCTACCCAAGAGAAATGAAAACCTATCTCCTTACAAAAACATGTACTGATGCATTCATAAAACTGTTATTTATAAGAACCCCAAACTGGAAACTGAGATGTCCACCCATGGGTGAACATGGACAAAGAGTGGTATGTCCCCACTGAAACATTAATGGGCAATAAAAAGGAATAAAATTATGACATGCACAACAGACGAACCTTAAAAATAACACAAGTGAAAGAAGCCAGTCACAAAAAACCCACATCTTGTATGATTCCATTTAAATAAAGGGTTCACAATATAGAGACAGAAAAGACATTAGTGGTTGACTGGGGTTGCTGAAAACAGGGATTAACTATAAATGGTAACAAGGGGTCTTACTGTAAGAATGAAAATGTTTTAAAATTGAATTATGGTGGTAACTGCACAACTCAATGTTACAAAAATCACTGAGGTGTACACATGCAAAGGGAAAATTCTGAGACATAAAACAGAGAATGGTCTGAGAAGCAACATCTTATTTAAATTAACAATTCCTAGACTCAGAGTCTGTATAGAACTTATATCTGACTGAATGAAAAAAGTCATGGGAGGAAAAGGGATGGTGGTCTATATAGCAGAAAGCCACTTATAAAACATGTCTCCCCACAGGAAACTTTAATTACAAAAAGAAAGTGACTTTGGTGGTCAAAGGGCATAGAGCTGTCCTTCACCAAGTGAACAAAATTGGCATCATCAACATAAAAACCAAAATATGTCCTTTAGCTCCTGTTATGCTGATGGAAAAGGCCACCTCACCGATCTCGGTGGAATCGCTGCCAAGACGCATAATCTGTAAACGAAATCTGTCACATAAAATTCAAAAGATGGACTTTCTCTGATATGACTTGCCTCCCCATCATAAAAACATCACAAAAATAATTAAGGAGGAGGAATCATTCTGGATTAAAGGAGACAATAGGGGGCGCCTGGGTGGCTCAGTCGTTAAGCTCCGCCTTCAGCTCAGGTCATGTTTCCGGAGTCACGGGATCCAGCCCCGCATAGGGCTCCCTGCTCAGTGGGAAGCCTGCTTCTCCCTCTCTCACTCCCCCTGCTTGTGTTCCCTCTCTAGCTGTGTTTCTCTGTCAAATAAATAAATAAAATCTTTAAAGGAGACAGAAAACAGGACAGCAAAAGACAGTCTATAAAATTGGGTTTTAATTAGGGGAAAATGGTTATAAGGATTTTAAATGAAAACCAGAACACATTTAAGTATGGACTGAGGGTGAGAAAATAGCACCAACTAACAATGTAATTTTCTGATTCTGATCTAGATACTGTGATTATACAAGAGACTATCCTGATTCCTAGAAAGTAAACACTGTTTAAAGGAAAAACAGGAGCCGAAAATGGCATCACCTAGACCAAATCACCCACCTGGGGCTTAAAGCCTGCGCTAACTGCAATTTCAACCTCCCCCCAGAAGCACAGTCTCAACCAGTCACGCAGGAATTTTCTGATAAGCACCTGTGAAGTTAATCTGACACCCAGGCCTCCTCCACCCCTTCAAGATGAGTTAATCTGCATAAGATCCCTTGCTTTTCCCTCCAAGGGAAAGTGACCTTGCATAAAACAATCCTTTCTTTCCTCTTGCTGGTAACTTTCTTGCCCGACCCTCCTTCCTACAAAAATCTTGCATTTTGTACAACTCCTGCAAGCTGTCTTCTGTTTGTTTTATCTCCTGATGCCCAGTTTATGAACCACTTAATAAAGCCAATTAAGTCTTCAAATTTACTCAGCTGAATTTTTTTAAAAGATTTTATTTATTTATTTGACAGAGAGAAACACAGCTAGAGAGGGAACACAAGCAGGGGGAGTGAGAGAGGGAGAAGCAGGCCTCCCGCGGAGCAGGGAGCCCGATGTGGGGCTCAATCCAGGGACTCCAGGATCATGACCTGAGCTGAAGGCAGTTGCTTAACCAACTGAGCCACCCAGGCGCCCCCTCAGCTGAATTTTTGTATCATCTACAGCATAATCGCAAATTCTTTGGGGAAAAAAAAAAGATGTTTGAAGGAAAAAAAAGGTAAAAACCGTTGACAGCTGGCAGCAATAATTTCGAGAATATCAGCAATTTTCAGACCCAACTACTTAGTGACAACAGTACAACAAGAAATGCAGTCTTTTCTGAGAGAAAAAGGCCAAGGAAAGAAAGGAGGCTCTGAAATACAATTATGTCTCTGTCCTTGAGAAATAAGGAGATATTCTGCCCCTGCCCCGCCCCTCCTCCTTTCTGGCCGGAAATGGTTTGGGAGAGTTAACCTTCAAAATAAAACTGCCAGGTATTTTACTGGAACAGCAGAGAACTACAATCCAGGGAAACCAGGATATGGCAAAACCACAGGCAAGTCTACAGAGCAAAGGAGAGGCACACTTTCCAGGGGAAAGGGAGAAACTGGGAATGCTGTCATCAACACAAAGTCCAATGGAGTAAACTGGGGCTTGGAAGTATAGTGGCTCTTCATTGGCTGAGTTTTGACAGTCTAATTGGCTGGGCTGATGCAGGGGGAGGAAAGCCGTTCTTCCTCCCTCTGGGATAGTAACTAATAGCTAAAATAGTTATCAGGTGATCTCTTCCAAGTGAGTCCGCAACTGACAAGAGTTAGGGTAGGGCGTGAGGGCTTTCCCCTGCCAGCCTCTGACTCTATTCTAAAGCAGGTTTCCTTCTTCATCTTCTTTTTTTAAAGATTATATTTTGTGTGAGAGAGACTGAGAGAGAGCATCAGAGGGGAGGTCATAAGGAAGAAGGTCAGAGGGAGAAGCAGACTCCCCGCGGAGCTGGAAGCCCGATGAGGGACTCCACTCCTGGACTCCGGGATCATGACCTGAGCCAAAGGCAGTCACTTAACCAGGCGCCCCAGGTTTCCTTTTATTAATTTTCACAGGAATAACTCCTCGGAAGGGGTTTGGGACGATCAAGCTTCCTACAGGGATCAAAAAGAAATGCCAGGGCTCACTGCAGCCACGACATTGGTGGCTATCTGGTTACTAAGCACTTAACAAAATTAAAGAGGCTAATACCAAGAGACCACTATTCACCACGGGGCAAGAACTGTCCTTAAGACTTTTATTTACACCATCTCGTTTGATCCTAAGACCACTGGATTATAGGAAGGTAGAAATGTCATCCCAATTTTACAAAAAGCAACTACACCAACAAAATACACACACCCGACTGGAGACCGAGAAATTTAAGTGGCCCAATGTTCAACCGCGCAAAAAGGGCAGAGGGAGGGAAAGGTGGGCGGCCTGGGGAAGCAGGGCTGCAGGCAGAGTCCTGGAAACCCTCCACCAGGCCATACGCTCAGTGCTCAACCGGCCCAAACACCACTCCAGCCCTCAAGCCACCTCTCTCACCCGCAGCTCTTCACCCAAAACAATGGCCAGCGGTACTGGCACCCAGAGAAGTTCAGGAGGGTCCCGAAACCAGAACCCACTCACCACAGCGATGGGAGAGCCCGCAGCAGAGTCCGCGGCAGCGGAGCCACCTGCAAGTAAGTAGGAAGTGCCTGAGACCGCCCCTGGGGCTCGACCACCCAAAATTCCTCTCCCCCACCCCCTCACCCGGGGGCCTTGGCGGAAGTATCCGGGTCTCTACCAAACTGACGGACTACATTTCCCAGAAATCCGGAGAGAACTGGCCCCGCCCATTACCACCCCGCTTGGCCGGAAGTGCTTGCGACTCCTGGGAGATGCGGTACTATAGTTTCCACAATGGTCGTTGAGGTAAGTTCGTGCTGTCCAGTTCTTGGGCGATAACGTGCGTTCCCACACTGGGGCTAGAGTCCACTTCTCAGGGATCCGGCATCAGATAATATTTTATGTTATTTAAGCTTCAGTTTTGTCTCTACAACAGCAGCAATCCTAGCTCATGCATCATTGTAAAGTTTTGTCAAACTGCAGTGATGAACTTAAGATGAAGAATGCACGGGGCAAAGGCTTAAGAAGCTGTACATTTGGAAATCTACATAGCAGAACTTGATAAAAAGACTTTAATTTAAAACTGTATTACAAAATTCATGGGCCCAAGAGACGTATGGTAATTTGGCTGATACTTTATTACCGCTCCAACATGGATCCGAATCACCCAAAAATCCATGAGTCACCTCCATTCTGTCAGTACACTATCATGTAATGGCCTGAAGAAAGACTGTGCCACAGAGAAGCGCCTTTAACAGGAATAGCCAAGGCACCTCAACAGAACCTTATGGGCATAAGTCTTGGAGTTCCCTGGGATATTTGGTAGACCACTGAGATGGAATAAAGGCCAGAGACAACCCCAGAAGGAGAAACAAGGTTGAACACAAATGGGTCCAGATCCCAGCTCTAGGCACCCCAACTGGACAACACTAACTACCAGTAATGATCAAACTCAGGCAGCATAAGGCAACATAAAAAAATTGGCAATGCATAGTGTGGGTCCTCCTGAGGCACATGGCTGGATCCCATCTACTTGGATCTAAGAACTGTACGGTCCCCTTTATTCTGACAATCTTGCTTCTAAGTGCACATAGTTTTTTCTTTAAATTGGAGTTAGTTAACATATAGTGCAATAGTGATTTCAGGAGAATTCAGTGATTCATCACTTACAAAACCCAGTGCTCATCATAACTGTGCCCTCCTTAATACCCATCACCCATCTAGCCCATCCCCCACCCACCTCCCTCCATCATCCTTCAGTTTGTTCTCTATCAGTAGGACTCTTTTATGGTTTATTTCCCTCTCTCATTTCCCCCCTCCCATATGTTCATATGTTTTGTTTCTTAAATTCCACATACAAGTGAAATCATATGGTATTTGTCTTTCTCTGACTGACTCCTTTTGCTTAAAGTAATATACTCTAGTTCCATCCACACCATTGCAAATGGTAAGATTTCATTCTTTTTGATGACAATATTCCATTGTTTATATATACCATATCCTCCTTATCCATTCATCAGTTAATGGACATTTGGGTTCCCATAATTTTGCTATTGTTGATAATGGTGCTACAAACACTGAGGTGCATGTACCTCTTAAAGCACACATAATATTTTTTTAATTTAATTTATTTATTTGACAGACACACAGCCAGAGATGACACAAGCAGTGGGAGTGGGAGAGAGAGAAGCTGGCTTCCCGCCAAGCAGGGAGGGAGACCTATGCGGGGCTTGATCCCAGAACTCTGGGATCATGATCTGAGCCGAAGGCAGACACTTAAAAGACTGAGCCACCCAGGTGCCCCTAAGCACATATAGCCTTATAGGTTGCAGAGCCATAAGTATCTTTATCTATGATGTCAGCCCCAGCCTGACATCACCAAAACTGGTCTTTAAAATATTGAGCTTATGACAGAGAAATTCCACTCTTAGGTAAATACCAAGATAAATCAAAACATATTTTCATAATAGCCAAATTGTAGAAAAAAAATCCAAATGTCCAGCAACTGATTAATAGGTAAATAAAATGTGGTATATTTACATAATAGAATCTTATTCTGCAACTAAAAAATGAAGTACTGATTCATGGGAAGGTTAACCTTGAAAATGTCCTTAGTGAAGAAAGTTACATATAATAAAGAATGTTTTTATGATCTCATTTATATGAAATGTGCAGAATAAATCAATCTGGAAAGGAAGATTAGTTGTTTTCAGAGATTTGTCCATTGGGAGTGGAAAATAACTGCTAAAGGATGGGAGAGTTGGTGGGCTGATGAAAAGTTCTGGAATGGGATAGTGGTGATGGTTTACATCTTTGTGGATATACCAAAAATCTTATAGTCATACACCTTACTAGTGTGAATATTAAAGTATGTGAATTATATCCCAATTAAAAAAAGAGATTGGCTTGTCTGAAATTTTTTCCCACTCACAAGTTATTATGGACTGAATTGTGCCTCACTGTCATGCATATGTTGAAGCTCTAAACTCCAATGTGACGTATTTGGAGGTAGGGTCTTTAAGAAGGCAATTAAGATTAAATAGGTCTTGAGAGTGGGGCCCTAATCTAATAGGATACAAACAAATGGAAAAGTATTCATGCTCATGGATTGGAAGAATTGATACTGTTAAAATATCAATACTACCAACAGCCATCTATAAATTCAATGAAATCCTTATCAAGATTCCAATGGCAATTTTTTACAGACATAGAAAAAACACTCCTAAAGTTTATATGCCACCACAAAAGACCCCTAATAGCCTGAGAAAGAAGAACAAAGCAGAGGCAAAATTCTTCCTGATTTTAAGCTATACTATAAAGTTATAGTCATCAAAATAGTGTGGTGATAAAAACCGAATAGATCAATGGGACAGAATTGATAGCCCTGAAATAATCCCAGACATATATGGTCAACTAATATTTGCAAGGGAATCAAGAATACTCAATGGAGAAAAGACCATCTTTTCAAATAAATGCTGCTGGGATAATAGGATATTCACATGTAAAAGAATGAAACTGGATCCATATCTTATACCACTCACAAAAGTTAACTTAAAATGAATTAAGGACTAGGTGCCTGGGTGGCTCAGTGGGTTAAAGCCTCTGCCTTCCGCTCAGGTCATGATCTCAGGGTCCTGGATCGAGGCCCGCATCAGGCTCTCTGCTAAGCCTGCTTCCTCCTCTCTCTGCCTGCCTCTCTGCCTACCTGTGATCTCTCTGTGTGTGTCAAATAAATAAATAAAATCTTTAAAAATGAATTAAGGACATATATGTAAAAAGATACTAAAAGAAAACAGGAATAAATGTCCTTAACATGGGTCTTGCTTTTTTGGATATGACACTTAAAGCACAAACAACAAAATTGAAAGCAAGTGAGACTATATCAAGCTAAGAAGCTTCTGCACAGCAAAAGAAACCATCAACAAAATGAAATGACAACCTAGGCAATAGGAAAAAATCTGAAAGCCATATATCTGATAAGAGGATAATATCCAAAATAGATAAGAATTCATATGACAATATCAAAACAAACTAACAAGCAACCCCCCTCCCAAATAACCTAACTAAAAATGGGCGTAGGACCTAAACAGACACTTCTCCAAAGAAGATATACAAAATACCAACAGGTTCAGGAAAAAATGCTCAATTTCACTAGTCACTAGGAGAACCCCAATTAAAATCATAATGAGATATCATTTCGTGTGTGTTAGAATGGCCATCATCAAAAAGACAAGAGATAACAAATGCTGGCATGAATGTGGAGAAAAGGGAACACCTGTGCACTGTTGGTTAGATGATAAATTGATACAGCCACTGTGGAAAAGAGTATGGATGATTCTTTAAAAATTAAAAACAGAACTACTATATGATTCAGCAGTCCCACTTCTGAGAATATATCCAAAGGAAATGAAACTACTAATCTGCAAAGATATCTGCATCCCCATGTTTGTAGTAGCATCACTTGCAATAGCCAACACAAAGAAACAACTTCAGTTTTCATCCAGTGAGTGAATGGGTAATAAAAGATTTGGTATATATTTACGATGGAATATTACTCAGCCACAAAGAGAAATGATGAATGTTCACTTCAGCAGCACATACACCAAAAAAAAAAAATGATGAAATCCTACCATTTACAACAAAATGGGTAGATCTTGAAGACATGCTGAGTGAAATGTCAGAGAAAGACAATTACTGCATGATTTCACTTGGATAACACAGTGTCTACAGCTAGCACTGGCAATTAATATATAGGAGACTTCTTATGAGAGTAAATCTTAAGAGTACTCATTACAAGGAGAAAATATTTTCCTTTCTTTTTATTTATATGAGAAGTTGGATGTTAGCTAAAGCTATTTTGGTAATCATTTCACAATATATGTAAATCAAACCATCACACTGTATACATTAAACTTATAGAGTGAAGCATGTCAATAATTTCTCAATAAAATTTGGGTTAAAAAGAAAACATATTTGGCTAATATGTATTTGAAAATATTTATGACAAAATAATGAATATTTATAACTATTAGAGTCATCATTGTTAGAACTGATGTAATGGTGTTATCTACAACTATCACCTTTTACTACTCATTCCATGGTGCTCTTACTCTCGAGTTCATTGTGAGTCTTTTCCTAGTGGATGAACAAAATTCTCATTCTTCAACGTTTTGAGACATTAACAGTCCTTCCTGAATTGTGGTGTTGTATTTTTCCATTGGTTTTTAATCATGAGACATGGTGCTTTTAAGAGACACCCTAAGTGATCTCTTGCATTCTGGACATAATCTTGCTTACCTCCACTGTGTTGTAGCAACTCAATTCTCTCATTGTTACCCAGCCAGTAAAATAACTCCTTTCTTTGACTATTCATTCAGAAGTAAGAGACATCAAGTGTCCAGTTGGAAGTATCAAGTTCAAGTTCAATGGAATCATTATTGCATCTTCTGATGGAATCATTCATTCCCTTGGAAATAAGATCTCTATATAGCCTGTTCATGAAGACAGGAAGCAAAATATTTGCTATTGGATCACTTGAAGTAATAGTGATACTTGAAATAATATTGGAGCCACTCAAATTTCCACCCCTGGATTCTTGATCTTGTGAAACTTGTTTACAGGTAAAAGAGCAGCATATTCTGGGCACTGATTTAAATCATATACAGCATCTATGAAGGCATTATTCCAGCCCAACAAGATACTGCCACCTATCTGGTAATGTAAATTTTCAAAAGGTTAGTCCATTTACTATCAATTCAACTACTTCAAGGTAATGGGGAACGTTATAGAAACAATGCATTGAATGAGGATGGGCTCATTGCCACACTTCATTTGCTATGAAGTGAATTCTTTATCAGATATGTACAGGTTTCTCAAAAAAAAAACAATAGAACTACCATATGATCTAGTTATTGCACTACTGGGTATTTATCTAAAGAATATGAAAACACGGGGCGCCTGGGTGGCTCAGTTGGTTAAGCGACTGCCTTCGGCTCAGGTCATGATCCCGGAGACCCGGGATCAAGTCCCACATGAGGCTCCCTGCTTAGCGGGAAGCCTGCTTCTCCCTCTCTCACTCCCCCTGCTTGTGTTCCCTCTCTGGCTGTGTTTCTCTCTGTCAAATAAATAAAATCTTTAAAAAAAAATAAATAAAGAATATGAAAACACTAATTCAAAGATATAAATGCATCCCTATGTTTATTGCAGCTTTATTTACAATAGCTAAATTATGAAAGCAGCCCAAGTGTCCATCAATAGATGAATGGATAAAGAAGATGTGAGATCTCTCTCTCTCTCTCTCTCTCTCTCTCTCACACACACACACACACACACACACACACACACACACACAGTGGAATATTATTCAGCCACTAAAAATGAAATCTTGGGATGCCTGGTGGCTCAGTCAGTTAAGCATCTGCTCAGGTCATGATCTCAGAGTCCTGCATTGGAGTCCTTGCTCAGCGGGAAGTCTGCTTCTCCCTCTGCCTGATCTGCCTGCTCTGCCTGCAGCTCTCCCTGCTTGTGCACACTCTTGCTCTGACAAATAAATAAAATCTTTTTAAAAATATTTAAAAAAATGAAATCTTGCCATTTGCCACAACATGGATGGACCTAGAGTATAATGCTAGGCAAAATGAGCCAATCAAAGAAAGACAAATACTATGTGATTTCACTCATAGAATTTAAGAAACAAAACAAATGAACAAAAGAGAAAAAAATAGACAAACCAAAAAGCACTCTTAACTATAGAGAACAACTAATGGTTGAAACAGGTAATATTAAGAGTACACTTAACCTTGGTGAGCACTGAGGAATATATGGAATTGCTGAATCACTATACTGTACATCTAAAACTAATATAACTCTGTATATTAATACTATACCGGAATTGAAGTTGAAATAATTTTGAGAGAGTCCAATGCCATACGGAATACTGCAAGGATGGAAAAGAACTGTTAGCGCACACAATTTGTAGTTTTGGCAAAAGCACTACAGGCATGGAAGGCGAATCCATATCCAGAGTGTCTATTCAATTCAAAACAAGGCACTGCCCCTTCCATGATGGAAATGGTGTAATGGAACCAAACTCCCATAGATCGTTACAAAATCATATGCTACATAAAGGGGCTATAAAAAGGAACTAGTGTTGGGCACTAATGCTGGCACCTGGGCACTCAGCAATATCTATAGCCAGGATGGCCTTGGTACATAGAAGTTTAAGTTGCTGAAACTATGGATAACCTTCATTCCCGCCATTATGGCCACTTGACTCATGAGTTCACTGGGCAGTGACAGAAGTGGTTGTTGACAAAAGCTCAGAGGTAGCAACACAGTTGGTCAAACTACTTACTTATTAAAACCCTCCTCTACTGAAGGTACCCTATGGTGGTCATTTATTGGAACACACTTCACATTCTTTCCCCACTCAGTGGTCTATCCAAAATATTTCTCTCTTAGGATCCTGTAAAACCAATTTTCCAATCATGTATCTTTGAAGAACCAGAAAATCCAGCCAAACCCTTGGCCATAAGCCATGAAACTATATAGACTCATAATTCTAGCCATCTCTTCCTTCATGCCAAATGAGCAACCAAGGTGAACTGCTCAAAGTTCTGCCTACTGGGAGGATTTCCCTTCACAACTGTCCTTCAGAGATGTCCCAGAAAGAATGTTATGAGTCAGGTGAACAATCTCAGGCCAGTGCCTGCCTATCACACAAAAACATGTGCAAATTGGTCAGGAGTCAGTTTTCCCTTCCTAACCCAACTAGTCATAAGAAACTTTTTGTAAAACCACAGAGGCACACTGGGACAAAGTAATGTAGCACAAGTATGTATGGACCATGGGCATTTGGGCCATTTACTGATGCTTTCAATGCCTCATATATACTTCCATTTACTTCATATCTATATCTATATCTATATCTATATATCTATGTATCTATCTATCTATTTCACTTGATAATGGAGTGCTTCTATACATGTCCACATCTAAGTATACCTTGGTAATATGACACCTAGTCCATGAAGTCAAGGTCAAGATATATGGTAACTTGGTAGCCCATGGTTAACTCTTAAGCCACTGCTAAAGTACAATAGTAAAACAAAATCTGTTTCTTTTTTTTAAGATTTTATTTGACAGAAACACAGCCAGAGAGGGAACACAAGCAGGGGGAGTGAGAGAGGGAGAAGCAGGCTTCCCACCGAGCAGGGAGCCTGATGTGGGACTTGATCCCAGGTCTCCAGGATCATGACCTGAGCTAAAGGCAGTCGCTTAATCAACTGAGCCACCCAGGCGCCCCACAATATCTGTTTCTTAAAGAGAAGCTAGGTGTGTCTATAGAAAATACAGGGGGTTATGCCAAAATTCTAAGGGTCTGTGCTATGGATCATCTATAGGAGCTGGCCAAACATTAAAAACACCATTTCAATCTGCCACTGACATTTCAAGAACCCTTCAATCTGCTGGGTCATATGGCCCAAGTGGCAGAGAAGGTTGTACATGGCAACCTAGACTTGTTGACAGCCTTCTTCTCCTCTGGGATCCAGTCAGAAAGTTTTTAGGTCACATAAAAAAGAACAGAGTAGTCCCCCTCCCCCAATGAGGAATATGCTTGTTCAAAAATCAAGGGCGCACACTAGACATGGTGACTCTCTTTTGGTTGTAGGAGTGGCCAGATGCAACATGCCCTTTACTTTAGAAGTGGTATTTCAACATGACAACACTAATGACCCCCTAGAAATTTTACTTCAAGAGAAAGGCACCTAGATTTTTAGGTAATTTATTTCCCACCTTCTTCCATGTAGTCTTACCAATATGCCCAGGATAAGTGACTTCCTGCTCACCAGGGCCAATCAGCATCAATCAGTGTGTCAGTTCAGAGCCAGGATCCTGCGATCCCAGGTGCGGTCCCTTTGTGGGGAGCCTGGGGAAAAGATTAAAACTGAAATGCTTGGCAGGGTACTGGGGTACTTAGGAAGATGCAGCCTTCCCTTAATTCAATAAGTTCTGGGTGTTAAAACTGGCTCATGCCTGGGCGCTGTTTAAGAGGTAGTCAATATCTGTTTCTGGTGGAGGAACTTGGACTTCTGTTCAACTATTCCATTTATACATATCAAATAAGAATTTAGTACTCTTTACATCTGTTTTAGGGACATTAAGGACAATAGCCAATGCCATATATCAGGCTATTCTGAACACTACATTGGCTCTGCTGTCCACTGGAGTATTCCTGCCCAACTTGTCTTGGGGATTAAATGCCACCACTTGGCTGATACCACACTAGGATCCCATCATTTCATTTCATTTATGGATCCCAGTTCAATGGAGTTCCCGCTGTAATACCTCATCTACAGAGAAAAAACCTTGAGCTCTTCAAAGATGCTGAGATTCCTCTCACAAATTATTTCTCATGGTGAATTATGACTTCTCTATTCCTCCAGGGTGGGTGAGCATGTCTAAAATGGTAAATCTGTTCTAACATCCAAATCTCCCTAAGACTTTGATCACTTTCATCTACATTGTACCAAAGAAATTCTGGAATTTCAACTCAACTTACTGTAGCTATATTTGTTTCCATTTTTCAACCTACCAACCAAAAAAAATACCCCTTTCCAACTTATGGAGCTAAAATTTTGGATCCAGAGTCTCTACTTAGTGAGCCTATTTCAATACATTCACCTCACCCAATTTTATACGCCTTATACCATCATCCCATATCCCTAAGATCCATTCCCAAACATGTTCCCAGATTTGTCTATATAAATTGAAAAATCATGAAATTCCTTTGATGTCTGGAGTACTTCTGTGTTATATTTGTAATTAAGTCTTTGGTACAAGGTATGACTTGACTCTAAGTATAGGTGTGTATAAGCAAATAAGTGTAGCAGGATTTGGTCCTGAGGAGAATCAGCAGTGTCTTTCACAGTATCTATCTCAGAGGAAACCACTGCATGTTCTTCAGGCATAAAAGGGTCAATTTCCTCAGTTAGTAGTGGAATGGCTGCTTCTAGTGGCAAGGATGACTTTGCAAAATTCAGGGGTTTGAGAGCAATCACTCGTGGACAAGGGTACATTTGTAGGTATTCTGTATTCCAACAGAAAAGTTCCAGCACTGCTGGAGCAACAAATATGAGAACAGATGCACTGGAGAGGATAAGAAGAGTTTCACTTTACCTGTGTCACCTCTCCTCCAAGACAGCAGAGCTCACTGCCAAGAGAGATCCCACTGGCCTGCAATTTCTCCCATATGTGAAAGTAAGATCAATGAGTACTCAGCTTCCCCAGGTGTGTGTGCTGCTGCTCAAGAGGCTCATTTCTTTCCTGCTCTGCCCAGAATACTGAGGTGATCTGCATGGCTGAATGGGGCTGAACGGTTGGGAGAGGCTGGGAGCACAGCAACCAGGACTTGGAACTCATCCAAGGTACACAGATTCTACTAAATGCTTCACAGATTGTCAGAAAGCCTGTCCAAAAGCTGCTGCTGGGGATGCCTCTCTTGCAGTCTCCTCAAACTCCCCATTGGCACCCCCAACCCTCTGCGTGCCTCATTTCCTCTACCTTGTAACTAGCTCCCTGCACCCATGCCAGCAGATGCTAAGCATGAGACTATGCAGACCTCTAGCAAACACATGTAGAAAGCCATCCAAATTCTGCAGGATTTGGAAAAGGAACACAAACATAAGCACTCCAGGGAAAAACCATACGGGGGAAAAAAGGGAGGTTCTCAATACCAAACCTGGCCTTGTGAGGTAGAGAGAAGGCATACAATCTTATAAATGTCCTCCATCAAGAGAGTAGACAAAGTGTGGAGTGGATGCATCCATAGAAGAGTTCTGAGAAAGCCTCAGAATCCCTAGACAGCTGACTAATGGTAATATTTCTCTACTGAAGCCACTTAGCAGAGACTAGAGGAGGTGACTCCTTCTTCAAATGAAAAGATAGCAACACAAGACTTCAAGGAACATGAGAAATCAAGGAAACATGACACCACCAAAGGAATACAATAGAGTGAAGAATTGCCTGATTCAAAATCTTAGTAAGGAGAACACTGATAACAACCCAACAAAATTAGGAAAAACTAGGAAAAGAATACATCAAGAAAACAGAAAGTTCAGTGGAAAGATAGAAGTTAGAAAAAAAAGAACCAAACTGAAATGCGGGAGCCCCCAAATACAATGCATGAAATGAAAAGTGCAATAGAGAGCATGAGCATCAGACTCGATCAAGTAGAATAAAAAATCTGTTGGTTCAAAGATGAGTTATCAGAAATTTTCAGTCAGAAGAGAAGAAAATCAAAAAGAGTGAAGAAAGCCCATGTGAATTATGGGCTTTACTACAGGAAAACAATATACATATTATGGGAGTCCCAGAAGAAGAAAGGGGAAGAAAACTGACTTGGATCCTTCATAATATCCTGTAATATTAAGTAAACCGATTTCCTGACTTATTCTTGCTGGTGTGCCTCTAATAGGCCTCATTAAAACTTGATTAATCTCCTCTGAGCCCCCAGATATCATTGACTCTGATAGGATACACATTAGTGCTCATTCAGCTCAGGCACAGATATTACAAAAAAGCATCATTTGGAACATGCATTTGTCCTATCATCTACAGATAGAGAAATAACGGTCTACTGAAGGATGCCCTATTAAAATCACAAAATGAATAATGGTTTCCAAATGGCTCTCTCTTTCCCACACTGCTTTAGTTACCTTGAACTTTCAATATTTAGGTCCCAAGACTCTTTGCCAAAATGCCATCAGGGGATCATCCTTTTTCTTTTCCAGGCTCTATAATACCCAGATAGAACTCCCTTTTTCACTTAACAACACTCCCCCCCAATTCTGCCTCTTTTCAATTCTGGCACAATGTGTGCTGGATTGGCATCCAGTTCTAGGGCAGATAATAGAATGGGATCCACTGGGAATTTAGGGTCCATGACCCCTGAAAAAATTATTCTATAGGCCACAAGAAAGGTCTCTGCCAAATGTGCTACCCTTCCCCAATAGTATAAAGGTTGGCTAATGGGAAGTCTCCCTTGCCAGGACATATGTCTTGGTACCTAGTCCCACATCTGCAATTGTGTAGATCTTTAAACAAGGGGGAGATCTTAAATTAGTTCCTAGCACCAACATTTTTTTGAAAGAAAGGATGCACGTGAGCACACATGTGCATGTAAGCAAGAGGGTGGAGGCAGAGAATCCCGAGCAAGTACCACACTTAGCATGAAGCCCAACATGGGGCTTGACCTCATGACCCTGAGATCATGACCTGAGCCAAAATCAAGAGTCGGACACTTAACCTACCGAGGTGCCCTGGGTAACCTACCCAGGTGCCCTACCCAACATTCTTAAACAGGACACCAGCTCTGACTTCAGCCCATTATGTAAATACTTAATAGGGGAGCCACTACAGAATATGGGATGACAATGCCCATGACTCCCATCATAATAAACAGGCACCCCCAGGATGCTGAGGCCTACACATCAAAGGCAAAATATGCCACTATGGGACATCATGGCCCTACCTGGCCTGACCTTATCTCATTTGGCTCGTCATCTGGGCCTGGGATTCTCCCAATCCAGCTCAATGCCAAACTCCTTGGGCTTCCTTCACCCTCACATACTCCAGTTCAATGCCAAACTCCCTGGGGCATTCAATTACTTCACATCTTTACCTGATAAGAAATGGAGGCAAAAGTGACAGAAGACAAAATGTGTGTCTGCATAGGTAGTGCTCTTAAGTCTACTTATATTCTACATCTGATGCATATGAGGTCGCCTGATATAGCCAATGTGCCCCAGAGCATCCCCTGGTCTTCATTCTTGCAATAACTTTTTTCAAATGTAGAACTTCGCCTTGAGGTCTTGGGTGTTAGCCCAGGGTTCATATTAGGAGTCTCCATCACCTACTACACAGGATCCTTACAGATGTTATACACAAGTCAACCACAGATGACAGTGCAAACAACAACCATCAGCTCAGAGATGAGGATCTCAGCCCAAAGTGATCAAAGCATCCCAAACAACTTCAGCAAACCAACAGTTCCAACCTTGATGCTGACTCAAGATATTCTATCACCATTTTATGCCACAGTCCATCAAAAAAGAATTCTGATACCCCCCCCCCCCCGCTCCTCTGCTCCAGGTCCAACATAGTTTTCCCAACCAACCTGTAACCCCTTTTATGGCCACTAAAACCTCCCAACTTCCCCCTTTTAAAATCACTCACCTTCTGCATTACGCTGTGTTCCTTACTAGCCAATGCCAATATTATCATAGGCAACTTAACTGAAGCTCCCAATTTCTCTGCTTCTGTATTCAATTACTTGCAACCAATTATGCAACCTCCATATTATCCTCTCTTATACAATGTAGGCACACTGTAAGAAACTAAAGCTTACTGCCAGGCCCCCTTACTTACCTAAACATACCCAGGTCCTAATGAAGCACATGGGGACCTACTATTGCCTGTTACCTACTCCAATGCATCAAGGACCACAAAGTACTCCTTTGTGTTTGACCCATTCTTTTCCTTCTTCCTGTGTTGCCCTTTTGCCGCAAGCTAGCACCCTGCAAATTAGCCAATTTATAGACACTGGTGCCTCACCATGTAATTTCACTTTTGGTGAAATTAGCCCTATACAAGTTTAAAACTCCACTTCCTTCCTAAGAGCTGGACCTGGACATGGTAAATGCCTCTACACCACTCTCCATTATGACCTCCACAACCACACCAGCTCCAATCTTTTTGTTCAACAATCCATGCTACACTCTCCACTATTCCCACATCCCCACACCACTGCCTACTTTCCTCCACTTGCTGGATAATATCTATAAAACAGTTAACATGCTACCCCAAAAATAAAACTCCGACAATGCTGGACCAGACACCCTACCTTGGGTAACCACTTATACAACTAATTCCCATCCCCCTGGAGGTCTTTGCTATCCATATTAACCACTATCCTCTTTGGTCACCCTCTAGTTCCTTGACTTCCCCCAGTCAATGTCACAACCCCTGGAAGACCACATATATCAAAAATCCCAAAATTCAGAAGCCTTTAATAAGAGGGGAAGTTCTGTAGTTGCTGTGGGAGCTGAAGGGAACCTATGGCTGTATGTAGGTCAATAATAAAGGAAAAGTCTCTAAAATAGTTCAATAGATAAAATAACAAATCAAAATAGTCAACGATTTTGCCAAGTTAATATAATACTCCAAGAGATTTCTTGAATCCCCAATGATTTATTTTCTTGGATCTTTCCTCTACCTGAACTTTGTTTTTTTAAAGATTTTATTTATTTATTTGACAGAGAGAAACACAGCTAGAGAGGGAATACAAGCAGGGGGAGTAAGAGAGGGAGAAGCAGGCTTCCCGCCGAGCAGGCAGCCCGATGTGGGGCTTGATCCTGGGTCTCCGGGATCATGACCTGAGCCAAAGGCAGTCGCTTAACCAACTGAGCCACCCAGGCGCCCCTACCTGAACTTTTATTATCTGGCCCCACATTATCTTTCATAAAGCTATCATTGATAGCTTTGATAACTATTGATCTAATTATTTTGGGTTATCTTTGCACATGTGCCCTCTCAAATACCAGTTTATTTACAGGGATCCTGGGAGGTTGCCATGGTAGCCAAATGTCAGGAGTGAATTGTGAAGACCACAGGAAAGAAATTTGGACATGTGATTGAGTGTCAGCAACTTATAAGCTTCATCTCCTGCCCATGTCCATTGTTCACAGTTCAGATAAGGTTCTGATAAGGTTCTGATAAGGTTATCAGAGTTCTGTGATGAACCTTATCAGTTCACAGTTCTGATAAGGTTCATCTGCCACTCCCAAAGCGCAACCATTTTTTAAACTTGTTCAGGGAGGACTTCCACTGTATAAAAATACCTGAACACTGACCATTCTTTCTGTTCTGGACCTTCTCCTGGACAGCTATCCCCTCTACCTTTGATCATCCCAAAGGACTACCATCATGAGTTTTGTCACCCAAACATAACGATGTGGGGGTGCTCCCTTACAACACAGTGAATTTGCTGTGCCATATGCATCAATTGGCATAGAAAAGCAAAGCTTTTCACAGATGACATGATTATCTACACAGAAAGCCCCAAGGAATCTATATAGAAGGGCAACTTTAACTAATATGCAAGTTTGGCAAGATTTTAAGATACATGAATCAACTGCATTGTTATATATTAGCAATAAACAATTGGAAATTGAAATTTGAAAAATAGTACCATTTAATTTAGCACCAAAAAACAGAGTATTTAGGTATAAATATAATAAAATATGTGCAGAATCTATGTGCTGAAAACTACAAATTACTGATAAAAGAAATCAGAGGGCTGTAAACAAATAAGCAGATATTGTGTCTGTGGATTAGAATATTCACTATTGCTAAGATGCTTAGTCTCCCTAAAGTCTATATATATTCAATGCAATCCCAACAAAATTTCCAGCAATTAGTTTATTTTTAAAAAATCACAAAACTTATTCTAAAAATTATGGAAAAGTAAACAAATGAAAATAGCCAAACTATTTTGAAAAAGAAGAATGGAGTTGGAAGACTCATACCACCTCATTTCAAGACTTATTATATAAGGCTACATATTGGCAAAATGATAGACACATAGACTGACGGAACCAAGCAGAGGCCAGAAAAAGACCCACACCCGTATGATCAATATATTTTTCCACAAGGGCTAACAGAAATTTGATGTTAAAAAGATAGTTAACTGGATGTTCACAGGCCAAAAAAACATGGTCCTTGACCTCACACTTTATAAAGATGAATTCACATGGATCATAGACCTAAATGTAAAATCTGAAGCCATAAAACTTTTGGATAAAAAAAGGAGAAAAATCTTTGTGACCCTGGACTGGGCCGAGTTCTTAGATCTGAAACCACAATCCATGGAAGATGAAAACTAATTTCATCAAAAACAATTCTGCTCTGTGAAAAACACTGATGATGGAATAAAAACACAAGTCACAGAGATAAATTATTTGCAAAACATGTAACTGACAAAGGACATATGTCCAGAACACATAAACTCTCAAAAATCAAGAACAAGAAAACAGTTCCCAAAGCAAATAGATATACATGTAGGATATATTCAGATATAAAAGATGACCTACATAGTTATTAGGGAAATGCAGATTAAAACCAAAGTGTGATGCCACTATAAACCTACTGAAATGGTAAAAGCAAAACAAAACCCTGATATGCATTGATGGTGGAAACACAAACAGTATACCCATTTTAGAGTTGTTAGCTTTCCACACAGTAAACATACAATACAATTCCACTCTTAAGTATTTACTAAGACAAAGAAAACCTGTGTTGACACACAGACCCCTTTGCAAATATTTATCACTGTTTTCATCACAATCGCTAACTGGAAACTCAAATATCCTTGAATTCATAAATGGATAAACCAAACATGTACACCCATACACTAGACTACCATTCAGCAACAGAAGGAATGACTACCGATCCACACATCAAGACTGATGAATCTAAGAAGCATAAAGTGAAAGAAGCCGGACTCAAAGGTTACATACTGTATGATTCCATTTTAGGACATTCCAGAAAAAGTCAACTATGCAGACAGAAAACAGGTAGATGGCTACCAAAGGCAGACGGGTTGACTACAAGGATACAAAGAAATTTCAGAGCAGGGGTCGGTGTTGGACGTGTTAAATGTCTCCATTGCAGTGGTAGTAATACAATAGCAAGCATTTGCCAAGACACAGAATGATACACCAAAGAGTCGATTTTACTGTATACAAACTATTCCTTTGTAATTTTATAGAAAATGTTAGCTTGGAGAATTTTCATTGATGTCTTTTATCTCACTGAGGAATTATCGTGAATGGACACTAAATTTTGTCAGTCTTACTTTCCTCAACCTACTAAGATGATCATATATTTGGTCAAGAGAATCCAGACATAAAAGAGTACACACATTGAACCAAAAAAGAGACTCAACTCATGAGAGGTATAGCAATCATACTTGTTGCCACTGGAGATGGTAATGACTAGAAATGTACACAAGGAAACATTCTGGTTTAATAGAAATTAATGTTTACATTGATTTTGGTGATAATTACATAAGTGTATACATTTGCCAAATTCATGAAGCTGTAAAACAGAGATTTATGCATGTTACTGAATGCAAATTATACCTCAATAAAATACTAGCATACAAAAGTGCTGGTCACAACCCACTGAAGTGATTTTGGACCTACCTGCAGGTTAATAAACAGTAGTTCACAGGACCTGTAGGGTTGGGAAAATGAGCCCAGGTGTCTAACTTAAATGTCCTCCAAGCCTTGTACAATTCCTCTTCTAAGTACATTTCACAGAAATTTTTAGAGAAGAACTGAATAAAAATTTCACATATGACCATTCTCCCTTTCATTTATTTAACATTACTGAATTCCTGCCATGTGTTAGGCACTGAGAAGACGGAATAGATTTGGCAGTCAACAAATCCCCATTCTCTTGGAGCTTATATTCTCATGGAAGAGATTCTGACACTTCCATCTCAGCCCTTTGGTCAACTTCAGATCAGATTCATCCTTCCTAAGCCTCTCCTCTGTGTAGTTATCTGCCAAGGGTCAAGATTCTGAATGAAGTTCTTATGTCGCCACCCTCACAAAGCTTCTCTGTGTTGTCACCCAACCATTGTGGTATGCCAAGCCCTGACTAAATACTGACTCTTTTATAAACAAATGCTTTGTCTTCTAGGACAGGCCTGATAATTGGCCTATTTCAGCACCCATTTGAGGTATTAAAACATGTAATTTTATGGAGTTTCTTTCCTGTGTGAATTGTCCGAGGAGGGCAAGTCCTTATCACCCTCATCATCAGCATGTACTCGCTGATGAATTATAAGACTAGAGCTCCAGCTGAAGCCCTTCCCACACTCCTCACATTTATATGGTTTTTCTCCAGTGTGAACTCTCTGGTGGGCTTGAAGGTATGAGCTCCAACTGAAAACCTTACCACACTCCTCACATTTGTATGGTTTCTCTCCAGTGTGGACTCTCTGGTGGGCTTGAAGATAGGATCTCTGTCTGAAGCGCTTACCACATACGTCACATCTGTATGGCTTCTCTCCTGTGTGGACTCCACGATGAGCCAGAAAATTTGAAGCCCGACAGAACCCTTTTCCACACTCCTCACATTGGTATGGTTTCTCCCCAGTATGGCACCTCTGGTGGGCTTGAAGCTGTGAACCCACACTGAAGCCCTTCCCACACTCTGCACACTGATATGGTTTCTCTCCCGTGTGGACTCTCTGATGCACTTGAAGACTCGAGAACTGACTGAAGGCCTTACCACACTTCTCGCATTTATAGGGCTTCTCTCCGGTGTGGATTCTACAATGAACATTAAGATCTGAACTCCGGCTGAAGCCTTTCCCACATGTCCCACATTTGTATGGTTTTTCTCCAGTGTGGCCTCTTTGATGGGCCAGAAGATTTGAGGCCTGACTGAAGCCTTTTCCACATTCCTCACATTTATAGGGTTTCTCTCCTGTATGGACTCTAAAATGAATGTTAAAATCTGAGCTACGACTGAAGCCCTTTCCACATGCATCACACTGATATGGTTTCTCACCAGTGTGGCCTCTCTGATGGTCCAGAAGATTTGAGGCCCGACAGAAGCCCTTCCCACACTCCTCACATTTGTAAGGTTTCTCTCCAGTGTGGCTTACCTGATGGGCCTGAAGATGTGAACCTACACTGAAGCCTTTACCACACTCTTCACATTTGTAGGGTTTCTCGCCTGTGTGGATTCTACAATGAATGTTAAGGTGTGAGCTGTAACTAAAGCCCTTGCCACACGCCTCACATTTGTATGGTTTCTCTCCAGTGTGGATTCGCTGATGGGCCTGTAGTCGTGAACGCCAACTGAAGCCCTTTCCACACTCTTCACATCTATAAGGTTTCTTTCCCATGTGGACTCTCTGGTGGACTTGAAGATATGAGCTCTGACTGAAGCTCAGCCCACACTCCTCACATTTGTAAGTTTCTTCTAATAATATCAGAGGAGCCTGACAATGTGAGCTTTTCCCGACGTTCCTCCTACATTCCTCGTATTTGTGTGGATGCTCGCCAGTGGGGACTCTCTGATGATGGCGAAGAGATGACCTCTGTCTGAAACTCTTACACGATGTATCATACTTGAATGATTTCTCTCTGCTATGGACCCTCTGATGGGCTTGAAGACTTGAAAGCCGACGGAAGGTGTCTTCACATTTTTCACATTTATAGGGCTTCTCTCCTACATGGGCTGTCTGGTTAGTTTGAAGATGACAGTGCTGAATGAAACCTTTCTCACGCTCCTCCACCCGGAAGGCTTTCCCTCCTGTGTGGTCTCTCTGGTGAACCTGAAGATGTGAACTCTGATTAAAGCCTTTATCAAACTCCTCATCTTTCTCGAGTGCACCACCTCGTTTTACCAACTGAGAGCCAGTTCCTTGAACACTGACCATGGAATCTTGGCACTGGGTTAACTCCTTTGTAACCTGTTGCCAGATCTGCGAGCAGAACAGCTCTTCATGTGGCAGGTACTTTAATCCAACTTCCTGAAGAGTCTCCAAGTCATTTAGATTCTTGTCTCCTAAAAGAATAAGGAGAATTTAGAGACAAGGCCTGCACACACGTTGTTCAGAGATGTCAAGGCTACAAACTTGGGTCCATTTAGAATCACACTAAGTTTTACATGGAAGAAACAGGTTAGAAATTCGGTGGCTGCGGACCAAGCAAAATCCTTCCTAGGGAGTCTTTACAAAGATGAAGCTGCACCTTACTAAAAGCCTTATCTTTGCTACAGCATATGTCTTATAAGTAGCTCCTAAGTAATTCTGCCTATTGCATGCACATCTGACCCAATGCTCCAAGTGTTTAGTAAGACCCTTATAGACAGATTATCAGAAGATGTCCCCAGGCAATGTTGAAAACCTTTGCTTGAAATTATTTCATTGGAAGTTTATTCCATGTTAGAAGCCTTGAAGCACTGGGTTGGTTGGAACGACACATGTTTGGGAGAACCTATCTTATCACATAAGTGCCTAAAGTTCAGAGTACAAGCAGAGAGTGGTCTTTCACCTCCTCCTGGGAAATACTCTTCAGGACAGCAATGGGGGAAGAGGTTTACAGTACCATACGTCATTGAATGATTTCTCTCTGCTATGGACCCTCTGATGGGCTTGAAGACTTGAAAGCTGACGGAAGGTGTAATAAAGTTCCCATCACCCCCAGGGGAAGAAAAAAGAGTGAAAAATCAGAAGCTAATCTTTAATACCAGAGCAAGAAACTGTGAGGAGGAAATGAACAGGGCATGGTACAGATTCTCAAAGTCAGTACCAGTCAGGAAGAATTAAGTTCTCCTTGGAATTCTGTTCCACCAATGAGTTATAGACCTTGCTACCTGCTTCTTCCCAGATGTCTCTTCAAAGAACACCTCATCAGTGAGGCCTCTTTTCCCATCCAATACCCAGCAGTAGATTCTCCCTATCCCTTGACCCTCCTGGCAATCTGCCTGGCATTCAGTGTTCAGTTTTTAAATAGCACATATTACATCTGACATAGTATATAGATATATATATATATCCTTTATCTTTTTGTTTTATGTCTTCTCCCATCTGAATGCAGTATCCACAAGGACAAGCATTTCTATCATTCACTGCTTTATTACCGCTCCCAGAACACTGACAGTATCCAATAAATACATATTGAAAGGACAAATAAATCCCAGTTTGTCTTCTTTGTGAGAGTCTGAACTATGCTACAAGAGCAAAAGAGCTCTTCCAAGTAAGTCATCTAAAACAGGAAAGGGACTGGAAATAGCAATTTTGCTGGGAAGTTGAAAGGCTTCACCAGATGCTGGGCTGACCTAAGTGAGTGTTGCTGATCACAAAATCATGACAAGAATCACGTGAAAGGAAAAAAGCGGGAAAAAAAGCATAAGGTATAAAATTGGCCATGGGACCTATGGATTGATTACTTTTAAAATTTTTGTACTCTCTTCCTATGTGTGTAAAATTTTTCTTTTTTCATGTAGGAGTCAATATTTAGAGCCTTGTGAATAATGGCTCTGAAAGCAGGCTGTCAAACTGATGGATATAGGAACATGTTCTTATATGGACAACACCAGTTTTCCAAGTTACAGGCTGGGATTCAGTGAGTCTGAAATAACTTTAGTGGCCTATGACAAGCATTAACAGAACAGGACAGTATTAGAGGTGCTTCGGAAGTAAAGGTTTCTCTGGATAAAATGCTTGCTAGAACTGTACACACACACACAGGGATGATGGTATGAGATACCATCTCCCGTAACTCTCTTTGGAAACGGTGGGTGGCTGCCATAAGGAAAATCTTTGAAGGGAAAGACTAACTAGAAAGCTAGTTATCACCTGAGAATTTTTCTTTCTTGATAAAGTGTATTTATTTTAATAGGAGACCTGCCTAAAAAAGTGCCTATCAGAATCTTCACTCTACAAAGTTGTTCTTCACCAAGACAGTATGATTCACTATTAAAGACTGCAGAAAAACCACAGAGGGAATAGGATATTCAACTTGGTCACAAGTGCAAAGTTAAGCTTTCATTAGCTGTGGGGGACTGTTTGTTTCTTGAGAGAGAGAGAATGCACGAGAGAACCAGTGCAGGGGTGGGGCAGAGGGAGAGGGAGAATCTTAAGCAGGCTCCACGCTCAGCAAGGAGCTTGACATGGGGCTCAATCCTACCACTCTTGAGATCATGACCTGAGCTGAAATCAAGAGTCAGATACTTAACTGACCGAGCCACCCAGGCGCCTCTAGATGTGGTTTAATGGATCCGTATCTATGTGTATCCAAAAGCAGCTAATAAATTAAGATTATATTAGATAATCATAGGGAGGGGGTGCTGTTCTAGACTATGCCTTCATCACACGTTTCTGTTTACCACCCTTTTAGTATGTCCACAACTAATGAAAAAAGTCCATGTAAACTATTATTATCTCATTCATTCATTCAACAAGTATTTATAGCATGTCTGTCCTCTGCCAAGTCTGTTTTATACACTGAAGATATAGCAATAAAGAAAACAGAATTTCTTCCCTCCTGATATTATATTCTAGTGGGAATATAATGAAATAAACAAAAATAAATGTCAATATGGTAAGTGGTGATGAATGCCTAGACACCAAATCGGACAGGGTAAGGGAAAGGAGAATGGGGGAAGAAGAAGGGGTCATGAATAGAGTGGTCATGGGAGGTCTTTCTTCTGATGTTCTGATTTGAGAAGAGACCTACATGAACTAAGGGAGGGGCCAAGAGGACGACAGAGAGAAAGGGCACTCCAGACTGAAGGAAGAACAAGTAGAGAGAGGGTGATGAAAGCAGGGCCATGGGGGACAGAGCAGAGAGGCAAAACTGGATGGAACAGACTGACGTGGGGGCAAGTGACAGGTCACGTGTGCGGAGGGATGGGGGAAGAGCGAGGAGCAAGCAGCTGGGAATAAGCCACTTTAAGTACTCAGCTTTCACTCTGAATCAAAGAAGCTACCAAAGATTCAAGCAGAGGACAGGGTCTGACACATACAGAAGAATCACTTCAAGTGGAAAATGACTATAAAAGAGCAAAGGAGGAGAGCGAGAGCAAGAAACTGCTGCAGAATTCGCAGGCAAGGCCCTGCTGTGGAGGCGACAGGAAGCATGGCTGACTCAGCCGATGGCTCTCACCTGAGATGCTGTGGCTCTGGGATGTTGTCTTTATCATCCGATGCTTTTCTCCCCTCTCACACTGGAGTATTACAGGTGGGGTGAAGGGCTCGTGCCCTATCAAAAGGCAAGGACAAACATTTAAAATTTAAAAATTACTAAACCACTAAAAATGTGGTTCTCACCATATCATCATTAGGACATCAAAATCAGTGATTTCCAAACTCTTACTTAGGACCCATCAGAAGACTACACTGAATGCAAAAATCCAGGATATGCAGGCATTAAGTGTAAATTACTGGGGAAAAAAGGTCTGTCTTCTTCAGACTATTTCCACCATGTCTCATGTGATTTTCAGCAACAGGCTGTAGTTTCTGCTGCAATGTGCAGTTATTGCCAAGGGCTCTGATTATTTTCTACCCTATTTTTTTCATTAAAAATCCTGGTCCAAGAGAGGCCTGGGTGGCTCAATCAATTAAGCATCTGACTCTTGATTTTGACTCAGGTCATGATCTCAGGGTCACATGATTGAGCCCTGCATCAGGCTCCTGCTTGAGATTCTCTCACTCCCTTTCCCTCTGCCCTTTTCCCCATTTGTGAATGTACACATATGCTCTCACTCTCTCTCAAAGAAAAAAAAAAAAAAAAAAAAAGGCAAGTACAATGCCCTAAATCTGTGTCATGACTCACTAATCAGAGATGACCACAACTTGAAAAAGAACAAAAATATATACAAAGCAGTCATCGAGACAATTTATGGCTCATTTATAAAACATACTTTGAAAAGGGGAGAAAGACCAGACAAATGCCATCCAGTTCAAGAGCTCCAAAGCCCCACACATCCAAGGATAGGATAAACATTGCAGAGGGCTAAAGTGCACAGGGTGCCTGTGCTCACCCACAGAGAGCAGGTTCCTGAAGTTCTCCAGCATCACGTCTCCATACAGCTTCCTCTGGGCAGGGTCCAGCAGCCCCAGCTCCTCCTCTGTGAAAACCACCGCCACGTCCTTGAACGTCACCGCCTCCTGCAACACCAAACACACAGGACCTCACTCTTGCCCCCACTGGCTGCTGGGAGAAAGAGTGCTGAGAAAATTGGCAGGGATGTGCAGGAAGTAGTTTCAGCTTCTAAGTAACCAAAGCCAATTTTACTACAATATAGGTAAACATTTCAGGTAATACATACTGTATCACGTTAGATTTTTTTTCTTTCCAAAATAAATACCGAGAAGAACAGCTTTTAAATAAATGTTAGCCTCCTGTCTTATTTTCTTGGAATAAGTTCCAAGAAGGAAAAACTGCAAAATCGAAGAATACACCACTGCAAAATTACTAGGTAGGATGGCGGGTTTCCTTTTCAAATTTTTCTGTATTTTACTCTTCCCCTGAGAGAATGTAAGTATCCCTGATTCTCCACACTATACACAATACTGAATATAACTGTTATTAAGTCCTATGTAATCTGATCGATAAAAAGCAACTTTTTTTCATTTTGTTCTTATTTGGTACTTAATAAACTAATATATTTTCATATATTTACTGACCATCTTTACTTCTTTAGCACCTTGCCAATGTTCTTTGCTCATAGTCCAATCAGGGTTTTAATTTATGACTCTGTAAAATTTCTATTAGAGACTAAGCTTTTTAAAAATATATATATGTAAGTACCATCACCTACATTTTGCCATTGTTCTTGTACAGCTTCATGTATGGTGTGGTTTCTCAACCTTGACACTGCTCATATTTTGGGCCAGATAATTGTTTATTGGGGGGTAGGGGCTGTCCCCTGCATTTTTGGGTGTTTAGAGCAGCCCTGGCTTCTATGCATGAGATGCCAAAGCCTTCCTCAAGTTGGGACCCGGGAAATGTTTCCAGACATTGCCTGGGGGCAAAAATTACCCATGATTAAGACCAGCTGGTGTACAGTACAGTCCTAACTTTTCATATGGAAATTGTGTGTTCATCGCAGGAGCCCTGCATATCCAGGTGCCCTGAATGAGTAACAGAGATCCTAAAGAAGAGGCCCCCAAACAGTGACCACAAAGAGGCATTACTATTATCTGTGATGTCTTCTGTGTATGACAGCAACTAGCACATACAGAAAGGGCTAAGTCCCCAAAAAGAATTATTTTCCCTTGCCTCCCACTTTATCCCGAGTCTTTTTGGATCCTCTGGACCTTTGGTTTCCTGTGTGAGCCTAACAAGTTTTCTAAAATTCTACAATCTCGCTTCTTTGGAATTACCATGCAGGAGCGACCAAGCCTCTTGAGGTTTGTCAGAAACTCAATGCAGTAAGAAAAGCATCAGGATGTCTTCCTGTATTACTAGACTTCTTAAAGTTAAGAACACTATTACTTAGATAAAAAATAAATCAATCTGTAAATAAAAAATATAAATCAGGGGTGCCTGGGTGGCTCCGTTGGTTAAGTGTCTGCCTTCGGCTTAAGGCATGATCCCAGGGTCCTGGGATCGAGCCCCGCATGGGGCTCCCTGCTCAGTAGAGTCTGCTTAAGATTCTTTCCCTCTTGGGGCGCCTGGGTGGCTCAGTGGGTTAAAGCCTCTGCCTTCGGCTCAGGTCATGATCTCAGGGTCCTGGGACTGAGCCCCGCATGGGGCTCTCTGCCTGACTCTTTGCCTGCTTGTGATCTCTCTCTGTGTCAAATAAATAAGTAAAAATAAATAAAATCTTTAAAAAAAAAAAAAAAGAAAAGATTTTCCCTCTCCTTCTGCCCATCCTGCTCATTTTCTTTCTAAAATAAATAAATAAGTCCTTAAAAAAAAAGGAACCTAGTTTTCTTATGGGAAAATACAGAGGCGTATTTTCTCCATGTGACCCATCAGTTATACCTGGCTGCACTGTGCCATATCCGAGTGTTCTAGGTACAAAATCCCCAAGGTACTGCCTATCGAGTGTCCTTTTTCAATTTAGATCCCTAAAACATTAAGAACAAAGAATAGCAAACTCCTCAAAATTCCTTTTTGAGGAAAATGGTTCCATTAGGAACACCATTAGTACCATTTTCAGTATGTCAGAATCAGAATTTATTATAATTTCACTTTCCTGGTTTTGTTTTTTTAAGCTTTTATTTAAATTCCAGTTAGTTAGCGTGCAGTGTAATATTAGTTTCAGGTGTCCTATCTAGCAGTCCAACACTTCCATTCAACACCCGGTGCTCATCACAACAGTGTTCTGGTAATGAGGACACGAACTGCGTGGAGCTCTGGGTGTGGGTCACAAATAATGAATCTTGGAACACTGAAAAAGATAAAATAAATTATTTTTAAAAAATTATTTAAATTTGAAAAAAAGAAACATAAAAAAGTAAAAATTATAAATTATACCAGGGCACGCACCTGGGTGTCTCAGTTGGTTAAGCATTTGCCTTCAGCTCAGGTCATGATCGCAGGGTGCTGGGATCAAGCCCCATGTCAATCTCCCTGCTCAGTGGGGAGCCTGTTTCTCCCTCTCTCTGTCCCTCTCCCTGCTCATTCTCTTTACTCTCAAATAAATAAAATCTTAAAAAAAAAAAAAACAAACAAAACTTCTAAATTACCTAAATGTCCATGAATGGGGCAAAAGTTATGAGACACACACACAGGGTCCATGAATTCAAGGGAATATGATGTAGTCATTAAAAAATGCAGGGAAAAAAGTAGGGACTATATCAATTAATTAGAAAACACATGGGGCGCCTGAGTGGCTCAGTTGGTTAAGTGACTGTCTTTGCTCAGGTCATGATCCTGAAATCCCGGGATCCAGTCCCTCAGGCTCTCTGCACAGCAGGGAGTCTGCTTCCCTCCTCCCTCTCATGGTGTCTCTCATTCTCTCTCTCTTAAATAAATAAAATCTTTAAAAAAAAATTAGAAAACACATAATTTGAAAATTTTAACTATATAACTATTACAACTATACAGTTATGAATGCATATGAGGAAAAGAACATGGGAAAATAAAAAGTTTTTATAAGGAAAATAGAGTAAAGTGAGAGGGTTTTTTTTTTTCACTGCTATTGACTTTTCTCCTCTATTTTATTTGTGAAATTACAAAAGGTGATAAAATAAAACAACAAAAATTAAACTATTCTAAAATAAAAAGCAGTGATCTTCTGGCACAGAAGAGATTTTGAAATTCCTGCTCTTCTGTTTAATCGTTTTCAAGAATGCACCTAATCACTGAGAAATGAGACAATGGTTTAAAATCTAGAAAGGAAGCCCAACTCACCTTGAACTTGGTCATTTTGTCCTCGTCCTTCTAAGGAAGGGCTGAATCCTGAGAAGGCAAAAAAGGAAAAAAGGGAAGGAGGTAAAAAAAAGGCATGAGAGTCTGGCCAAGACTGTCCTTAACCCCTATGGCTAAAATATTATCACCACCCATATTTCACACTTCAACATCAAAGACCAATGGTGCCCTCTCCTCAGGGGGCTTGATGAGCAGAGCATGGGCTGCACTCCGGAGACCTCTGATTTCAGCCAAGAGCCAAGAGCAAAATGAACAACCAGCCCAACCACACACAGTGGCCCTAACACAAGTTCTCCTTGTCGCTTTTAGGGTATGAATCTGATTCTTGGGAGCATGGGCGTGGAGAGTAAAGTACCAGGCTGAGATGGTGATTGCTGGGGGCAAATGTTTTAGGTCTATGGTATGCTACTTACTAGCTGTGAAATCATCGACAAATTATTAATGTCTCTGTGCCTCAATTCTTTCATGTGTAAAAACGGAGGGATTAACCGTGCCTATTTCATAGGATTGTTTTAAGCATTAAATCAGCAGGCGCAGAGCACACAGAGCACTTTCAGGGTATCTGATTTCTTAGTAGCTGTAGAAAAGCAGATAATATTCACCAGGCAGATAATAAAATCTGTCCTCATAAATGGCTTCTATCAATGGAGCCTTTAGAGGCTGTCGCTCTGTTGTACCAAAGTCATCTTTAACCTCCAAAATAGAGAATTCTCTCTTGGTCATCATACTTAACAGGATGTCTTTGCAGTAATATTTAAGGTTACATGGATGACTTGTTTTCCTGTGTAAAATGAATAGAACATAAAATTTACCCTCTTAACCATTTTTAAGTGTACAGTTCATTAAGTGCACTCCTACTGCTGTGTAGTCACCACCACCATCCATCTCCAGAACTTTTTCGACATCCTCAACTAGAACTCTGTACCCGTAAAACAACAGCTCCCCATCAGCCTGCCCCTCAGCCCCTGGTAACCACTACTCTACTTTCTCCCTGTGACTTTGACTAGATGGACAACCGTAGGCTTTACTGTTGCTGCTGTTGTTTTTTAACAGATGACCGTTTTTTTTAAAACATGAGACCTTGACAAATTTACTCTCTTAACAATAGGACCTTGAAAAAGACTCTCATGAAGCTGAAGAAAAATTAATAAAAACCTGTGACTCTGCAAGATTTATCTACCCATAAGTTAGGTAATCATTGTCATTACATCATTCAAACTAACGAGGTATAATAATCATAGCAAGTGATTAGAAACAACAAAACAGCAATGGATGTCTTTGAACTGAGCCCTGAGTACATGTCAGGGGCCTTACAAAGCACCTGGCACATCGTTTCGTGAAGGTACTGCCAACATACCTGTGACGAAGCTACTGTCGCATAAGTCGTGTGACTTTGGTCGAATCGCCTACACCTCGGTGCCCATCCTCCGCTACAAGGAGATCAAAGCAGAATTTCAGTCAGAGGATTAGTGTGGGGGAGTAAATGAGCCAATCTGTGCAATGCCCCCGGTGCTGTACCTGGCATTTTGGGAAGTTCTCAGTCAGTCATGATGAGGAATGAGGCTTCTATTTAACAGATGAGGAAGCCGAGGCTTGATGAGGTCAAGAAGCACGAGCAGAACTGGAATCCAGCTCTCACACCAGAACCATTATTCTAGATCTTGCTTCTCTGCCGCTTCTGAGGACAAAAATACACTGATGGGGCTCCAGGGTCTCATAAAAAGAGAAATGAGAGGGATGACAGACACGGAAACAGGGAGATGACTCCGAAGCCAAAGGATCTGCTTGAGGGAGAAGAGAACAGTGCTGTGAAGGGCACAGGTTCTGGAATCAGACCACCAGTATGTGAATACTGCATCCCCAACCTGTTAATTCTTTGTGTCTCAAAGCCCAAGCTAAAATTGGGGATAATAAGAATGACAACAATATTACCAACCTCAGGGGAAGGTGGTAGGTCTATGACTATACGTCAGACATTTGAAACAGCGTCTGGCAGCTTAGACATTTAATACACGTTACTTGTATGGCTGCTTTACCTGAAATAGCCAAGGAACCCCCTCCTCAGGGCGGCTGCATGCAGAGCGTGGGTTAAATTCCCAAGACCAAGTCCCTTTCGGCTGAGCGCCCCTGGCAGTGAACCACCTGCCCAACCACACCGGTGACCTGAATACAAGTTCTCCTTGTCGCTCTCAGGGTAGGATTCTGATTCTACTGGGGAGGGTGGAAACCGAACATACAATACTCAGGTTAAGAGACTACTCAGATTAAGAGATTATCACTGGTTAATTGCTGGTTAATTTATTACTTATTAGTTAATTGCCATTAGTTATTTCTCCATCTTTAGATACAAGAACCCCAGTATAGAAAAGAGCAATGGAAAACTTCCCAATCTTAGCAGAAATATGCTTTTGGGATCTGTGATTCACTTTGTTCTGACTCTATTTGCCTAACACCTTCTCAGTAAGAAGTGTTCCACAGGGAGAGCTTTCTATCACCTCTGGGAAAAGGGGGATAATTGGTAAATGGATCTGGTACTTAATACCAACTCAGTTTTATAGCTCAAGCACCTGAAACAGTGCTTGTAACAGGAACTGCTAGGGAGACACTTAGTAGTCAGTGTCAGGGTCTTGATGAATGAACCTACCATCAGGCAGACATGCAGGGGCATATGGGAAGAGTAGACTAGTTGGTCTAAGATTTCTTTGAGTTGTAAAAAAAAAAATTTTTTTTTAAGGGAGGGAGGGAGAGAGAGGGGCTGGAGGGGCAGAGGGAGAGGGAGAGAATCTTAAGCAGGCTCCACACCCAATGTGGAGCCCGATGTGGGGCTCCATCTCATGTGAGGTGAGATCATGACCTAAGCCAAAATCAAGAGTTGGACACTTAACCAACTGAGCCACCAGGCACCCCTGAGTTGTAAAAGAGGCTGATCCCAGGTGGAAGGATTTGGAGAGTGGGGGTTTTGTTTCCAAGATTTTCCTCCAAGTCTTTCACAATATTTCCAGGACAAAGGTCATCTTTGGAAGGAAAAAAGCCTCTTATGGATTTTTTTTCCCTAAGATCTTATTTCTTTATTTTAGCGAGTGACAGTGAGCACAGGTGGGAGGAGGCACACAGGAAGAGAAAGAATCCCAAGCAGACTCCATGCCAAGCCCAAAGAGGGGTTCAATCCCAGGCCCTGAGATCATGATCTGAGCCAAATCAAGAGTTGGACACAACAAACTGAACCTCCCAGGTGCCCCCTTTCCTTTTTTAAAAATTTTATTTATTTTAGAAAGAGAGAGAGAGAGTGCGACACACACACACACACACACACACACACACACACACACGTGCATGAATGGGGGGCAGGGAGGGAGAGATAGAGAAGAGCCTCTGGATTTCTAAAACTACCATCTCAGGAAGGTGATTTCTGCTTTTCAAAGTCAGTGCCTACATGGGCTCCTGTTACAAAATCCACACAATGTGTCCATCAAAATATTCAGAACAACCAACTAGCTCACTGCCTACATAATTAGCAATAGATAAGATAATGTATAAATTCTTCATTAAATAAATGAGTTTATTAATTCACTGAACACATAAAAGTGATACAATTGTATCTCACTAAAAGAGATACAATTGGGGCACCTGGGTGGCTCAGTAGGTTAAGCACCTATCTTCAGCTCAGGTCATGATCCTGAGAGTCCTGGGATGGAGCCCCACATCAGGCTCCTTGCTCAATGAGGAGTCTGCTTCTCCCTCTCCCTCTGCTCCTCACCCTGTTCATGCTCTCTCACGCTCTCTCTCAAATAAATAAATAACATTTTAAAAAGACAGAGAGTACAATTACCCACTCCCAAGTTGCTCACAGTCTGGCAATTACACATTGCTACCTGGCAGAGTAGGGTACGGGGTCCTCTGGGTCCCCAATACCCATGGAGCAGGTTCTACATAAACATGGTTTTTGCTGAGTTGTGGGGGATGACTGAGTTCTACTAGCCAAAGAGAAGCAGAATCACGGGAAAACCTCACAAGAACAAATGCTATGATGGAAGTGAATACAAACAAGAGGCGGCGACAAATAAGCAGGTGGGCAGGAATCAACCTATGGTGATGTGAGTCCCAGTTTTATCTGCAAGTCAGCAGGAAAGCCCAAAGGCTTTGAGGAAGGGAAGGTAAGAAGATCCATTTGTCTTGGAAATAGATTATTCTCAGGGAAGTGGCTGGGGTTAGAGAGGACTGTTAGGAGGGTGACATTAGGAATCACTTCTTTCTTGGAGAAAGAGAAAAATGGTGGCAAGAGGGGGAGGACCTTAAGCTCGCCTCCTCCCACGAATACAACTAGATAACTATGGAATCATCCTAGATACCCTAGAAATCAACCCAAACACTGATATAACAAACTCACAAGTAAAGGTAGAGAAGAGGCCCCCCTGAAGAAGTCAGGAAGTGGGGAGATTCAGTTTGGGAGAGAAACAGACTCTGCTCTCAGTGGGGAAGAGGGAGCCATGGCTGTGGAGAAGAGTGAGAGACAGATTAACACACAGGGAGTACAAGTGGAAAACAAATCCCCTGTAGCCATGGGCTCGGAAAGCAAGAGGGACCATGTTTCGGGAGTTCCTGCAACCAGCAGGGCTGAAAGCCTGTAGTCATAAAGGTCAGTGGGCCTGGCTCAGGCAGAGCCTGGAGACATCAGAGCTGTTCTTGGGAGGAAGACAGAGCAAAACACCTGTGGGCACACAGCGTGGAAGCAGCGATGCGAGTGCAGCCGGCGCTCACAGTGGGGAGGTCATCTGCTCATCTTGGGACTGTGTTCCAGAGAGGTTGCATTCATGGAGAAACCCCCCCCGGAACAAAGAACTGGCAGGTGCCACTACCCTCCCCCGCCCCTCGGCATAAACACACAGCCACCTCAGGAACCAGCGCGGCACTGACACTCCCTACATGACTTGCTTTCAGCAAGCAGCATCCAGGCAGCAGATAGAGGAGACACTCCCGAAAGCACTAGGCGCTGGGGAACAGAGGACACTAAATGGCAGGACACTATAGGACCTCTTCTTTACAAGGCCATGATCCTCTAGGAAAGGAGATGTCGATGACTTTCTGAACACAGAGAAGCAGGCACAGACTTAGACAAAATGAGAAGACAGAGGAATCTGTCCCAAATGAAAGAACAGGGCAAGGCCATGGCCAGAGATCTCAGTGAAACAGATCTAACTAACATGCCTGATAGAGAATTTAAAGTAATGGCCACAAAGGTACTCACCGGACCCGAGAAAAGAGTGGAGGATATCGGTGAGGCCATTAACATAGAGCTAAAAGAATAACAGAGATAAAGGGCTCAATAAACGAAATGATAAACACTTAATGGAATGAACAGCAGGTTGGAAGAAGCAGGGAAATGGATTAATGACTCAGAAGACAGAGTAAGAAAAAGTAATCAAGCTGAACAAATGAGAGAAAAAAGAATTCTGCAAAATAAGAATAGACTTAGGGAACTCGGTGACTTCATTAAACATAATAACATTCAGATTATAGAGATCCCAAAAGAAGAAAAGAGAAAAGGGAGCAGAAAAGTTATTTGAAGAAATAACAGCTGAAAACTTCCCTAATCTGAGAAGGAAACATATCCAGATCTAGGAAGCACAGAGATTCCCCCAACAAAATCAACAAAAGCAGACCCACACCAAGACACATTATAATTAAAATGGCAAAAATGTAGTGAAAAAGAAATTTTAAAAACAGCAAGATAAAAGAAGGCAGTTTCTGCAAGCACTTGGAAGGAGCGCAACAAGACTTGCAGAATGACTGCTGTAATGAACAGCTGACAGATACGTCATGTAGATCACAGGCCTTATTATTTATCTCCTGAATCATTCACTCAGCATGTCGTTATTGGGAGCCTACTCTATACTAGCGAAGGATCCGAGACCTGAAAGACACAGCAGGGAACGAAGCCAGCAAGTACTGTTATCTCAGGCAGCTGATGTTATAATGGGGACAAGGATAATAGCAAACTGATAATACAGTGAGAGGTACCTTTAAGAACAATAAGGGAGGGTCAGGGCATCCCAGTGGCTTAGTCAGTTAAGCATCAGACTCTGGATTTCTGCTCACGATCTCAGGGTCATGAGATCAAGCCCCATCTTGGGCTCTGCCCTGGGCGTACAGCCTACATGGGATTCTCTCTTTTTCTCTGACTGCCCCTCTACTCCTGCACCTGCTCTCAAAAAAAAAAAAAAAAGGAACAGTAAGGCAAGGTAAAGAGATACAAAGAAATTGAAGGAGGCAATGTTGCAGAATAAATTTTTGTTATGGAGGCTTCTCCCACAGTTGACCAGAAAACTGAACCAAGCAAGGCAGAGTGCATCACTTAGATATCTGGTATTGGAGGGATGCAGCATTCAGCCAGAGAGAAAACAGAAAATATTTTTTTTGTTAAAAAGCCATGAGTCTGTTCTCTCTACCAATGCTTCTCAATTTTTAATGTTCCAGGTCCTGGGGACTCTGGGAAAGTACAGATACCTGTGTCTCATCCTTAGAAATTCTAATTCAGAAGACCAAGGATGAAGCCCAAGAATCTACATTTTTAACAATATTCCAGATGATGCTGATGCTGTTGATTTCTGGGCCCTATGTGAGTAGCATCAGTCAAAACAACCCCCCAGATGAGGTTTTCACCTTGAACTCTTCTTCTAACCACAACAGAGCAAAAAAGTTAGAGAAAGTAAATACATTGCAATCTTCTCTTTCTCTCTGGTTCTAAAAATGAGATCAGAATCAAGGTTTGTTAGGATCAGAAAGAATACCAAGAGCAAATCTAATCACCTAATTATACCCACAAGGAAACCTAGGACATTCATAAAATACTTTCAATAATAGCTCCAGCGGCTGACATTTATAGCAACTGACTTAGTCCCTATCATGGCACCATTTCCATGAATATTGTACACGTGCTATCTTATTTGAACTTCATAAGTCTAGAGATCAAGACAACAATCATCCCCACTTTACAGGTAAAGAAAACAGAGCAGAGAAATAGCTCAGTTCATGATCAACCAGTGGCCAACAGAACAGTCAAGATTTTCACCCAGAGCCTATCTACTAGGACCATGACCTATAACTCAGATAGCACATTAGATTCACAAGGGAACTTCAAAAAAAAGGGGGGGGGGGGCTCAGGCCTCACCATGACTGATCAAATCAGGTCTGTGGAGATGGGCGGCTGACATGTCCATTTCTACAGCCCTCCCACTGCCCCAGGCCACAATCTCATTGTCTGATCAGGACACTGCACCAGGCATTAATGAACCTAAGCAATATGACGCCCAAGCCCTGTCCTATATGCAGTGGCTGTCAATATTTTGTGCGCCTGAAATTCCAGGTGATGCCTGGATATCTTTGAGTTTCACAGGGCCCAAAGTTCTAGCCATGAGTTTTTCTGCTCTCTCCAGATACAGCCCCGACCCTGGGGGAAAGGCTCCCCACACAGCTACCTCCTCTACGCACAAACCAGGGTTTCAGATCTGATACTACTTGACATCTATTATTCCAACCTCTCCATGAGTCTGTGAATCACAAAGCCAGTCTGTCAACCAAAGCCAGCTTCCAGAAAGCACTCGAGAGTCCTAATTCCCCTTGACCACTGACCCCCAATCTGCCTCTTTTCACTAGTACCCAGTATGGGTGTCTCCTCATACTTACTTCCTGCCACTCTAGTCATAAAGGCACACCCCCATTCCTCTCTCTGCTTCCTGACCCGCATGTGACAGGCTTCATGTGGTGCTGTGTAGCAGGCTATGCCTCTCAGTTCTGGGGGAACTGTAAATGTTAAAAAACCTTCTTTCTTAATGGAGTGAACCTCTCCATGTTGCCACTTGATCACCTATATAACTTAAGACCTGACAAAATTCACCCTACAACTAGACCAGCTGCACCCCACTCGGTCCTCAATCTAACAGTCTTTACCTCCCTGCCAGCCTGTGAAATTATACAGACAAATTAATCACATCTTCCCTTGGGAACCAAGGGTCACTTTACTTTCTTGTCACTACAAAAACCCACCGACCATAGCCCGCTGTTGGTCTCCTCTATTCCTGGGTGCAAGCCCACACAGCCCTGCATGGCATATAGTGTCCTCCTCCCGAAGGCTGTGGGTCCAGTGTTGGGTGTCATGAGCTCAGCCATCTCACACTGCTTGGATCAAGGACTCTCCTTCCTACACAGGACGAATAGGAGGTGATCAGGACAGCCTCAGAATCACCCAGAAAGTTAATAAACGCAAAAGCCCAGGCTTATTGATGTAGTAAAACTCCTAGGTCTTTATGGTCTCTCTATTTTTTTAATCAAGTTCCCTAAAGTGATTTTAGATATGACAAAAGTTTGAGAACCACCATGTTAGTCTATCCTGCCTCTCCAGGAGTTATCTGAACTGCTGAAGGACACCCAGAAAATCAAGGGCAGGGTTAGCCCTGGCACTTAGGCCTCCTGACTCCCAACTCCCTGCTTGTCTTCATTGTAAGATGCCCCTGGAGGCCTAAGGAGCAAGAGTAACTTGTGAATGCTCCTGGAGGCAAATCCCTGGAGTGAAAGCAGGGCTTTGATTAAGACCAGTGCCACCAATGGGGTGCCTGGGTGGCTCAGTTGGTTAAGCAACTGCCTTCGGCTCAGGTCATGATCCCGGAGATCTGGGATCGAGCCCCACATCGGGCTTCTTGCTCAGCGGGAAGCCTGCTTCTCCCTCTCTCACTCCCCCTGCTTGTGTTCCCTCTCTGACTGTGTTTCTCTCTGTCAAATAAATAAAATCTTAAAAAAAAAAAAAAGAAAAGACCAGTGCCATCTAACAAATACAGCGTAAGTTCCACAGCGTAATTTAAACATTTCTAGTAGCCACATTAAAAAATGTCAGGAGAAGCAAATGAGCTCAATCTTGATAATGTATTTTATTTAATCCAAAATATTACCAATTCAACCTACAATCAACATAAAAACTACTGAGACATTTTACAGTCCTTTTTTCCACACTAGTCTTTGAAATCCATCATGCATCTTATACTTAGAGCACATCCCAATTAGCACTAGCCACATTTCAGGTGCTCCATTACCACATGTACTTGATGGCTACCATATTGGATAGTGATGACTTGAACCTTTTTAAAGCAACAGAGACCAAATAACCATCCCCCAGCAACTTTCTGGGTTCAAAAGATAGCAAATTAGTGTTGGTTGTAAGTTTAACCAATGGCTATTACAGAAACTATTCATTTTTGTTCAACTGAATAAGACAATTGAAGTAGTTTTGGAAATGGCAGCCAGGTGAAGAAAAGAATACCTTGAAATCCCCTTTTGCCCTTCCAATAACCTGCTGCATTTTTCACGTCGCATAGCCACCTATAACAGGAAAAAAAGACAACTTTAGTCTGTAATACGTCAAGGATTGACAACGTGCCAGGCACTATTTCAAGCACTTTACAAAGCATATGTCTTTTCATATTCACAAAAACTTCAGGAGGTGGGTACTGAGAGCCCTATTTGGAGAGGCAAGAAAACAGAGGCACAGAGAAGTTCAAGACTTTGCCCAAGGTTATCCAGTCAGAGAATGGTAGAGCCAGGTTTGAAACCTAGCTGCTCAAGTCTTATTCTGTTCTGCCCCCTGCTGCCTGTGCCACAGGGTCATTTGTTCAAGGATCTCTGGTTGTCTCTTCATTTTTAAAAGGCAGAACTTCTCCAAGTCATGAGAGGTGCCCAACAAGTTAGCTATTCTTATCATCTCCATTATGATCTCCATGCAATAAGTAAAAAAATGAAACATTAGAGGTGCGTGGGTGGCTCGGTAGTTGGGCATCTGCTTTTGGCTCGGGTTATGATCCCAGGGTCCTGGGATCAAGCCCCGCATTGGGGACCCTGCTCAGTGGGGAGCCTGCTTCTCCCTCTCCCCCCCTCCTACTCCCCCTGCTTGTTCTCTCTCTCTTTCTGTCAAATAAATAAATAAAATCTTTTTTAAAAAATGAGACATTAGCATTGACTTGTTTCTAAATAAATCTGTTTAGACCATGACACATTGTGCATAATGGTACATCAACTTCTGAATACTCCGACTAAGTTGGTGGTATTCCACAGCCTACCACAAGTGAGATCAAACACAAGGAATGTGAATATAGATTATCTTTTAATTTTCTTTTTTTTTTTTTTAAAGATTTATTTGACAGAAACACAGCCAGAGGGGGGAACACAAGCAGGGTGAGAGGGAGAAGCAGGCTTCCCGCCGAGCAGGGAGCCCGATATGGGACTCGATCCCAGGTCTCCAGGATCATGACCTGAGCTGAAGGCAGTCACTTAACCACCCAGGCGCCCCATCTTTTTATTTTCTTTACCAATCCCAGGCTGGGGCTCCCCTTTGGATAGCTACATGAGCCACACTTACTGACTGACTAATTCTTCTCTGCCAACCTCTACGTTGCTGCTAGGCACTCTGAAAAGAATATGACAAGGTCGAGGAAACAGTGGTGCCTGCAGCCACAAGAGAGAGAAAAGAAATCAAAGCTATATGCCAGTGGCGAGAGCAACCCCATCTTCCCTAACTGCAACTCTCTAACTTTCTCCTATGAGTAACATTCTCCTCACTGCCAAGAGTGAAAATCTTAGAGGTGCTGTTAATATCTCTGTGATGGACTCCATATGACCCCCTAAAACTCTTATGTTGAAGTTCTAAACCCCAGTTCCTCAGATTGTGATTATATTTTGGGTTCAAAAGACAGCAAATTAAAAAAAAAAAACAAAAGACAGCAAATTAGCAGAATTAAAATGAGTTCTTTAGGATGGGTCCTAAACCAATCTGACTTATGTCGTAATAAAAGGAAATTTATATACACAAAGGGACAGGAGAAACAGGCACACAGTGGAAAGGCCATGGGAGGACACAGCGAGAAGGCAACTATCTGTAAGATAAGGGCAGAGGCCTCGGAAGAAACCAAACCCGCCAACACTCTGACCTTTGACCTCTAGCTCCAGATGTGACAAAATAAATTTCTGTTGTTTAAGCCACCCAGTCTAAGACATCTTGTTACACCAGTCCTGACGTATTAATACAATCTCCCTTCCATTGGTCTTCATATATAAACAATTTGTGATAGTTTTTCAGTCCCACTGACTCAACATCTGGGTTTGCTTTAAAATACTCAAGGACAGGGGCGCCTTGGTTTCTGCTCAGGTCATGATCTCAGGGTCTTGAGATCAAGCCCTGTGTCAGACGGCTCTGCACTTAGCCAGTGTCTGCTGGAGATTTTCTCTCTCCCTCTGCTCCTCCCCCTGCTTGCTCTCTCTCTCTCTCTCTCTCTCTCAAATGAATAAATAAAATATTTTAAAATATTCAAGGAGAAAAAATAAGTGTATGGAGAGCAGAGAAGAAAAAAAACTAGCAAAGATCGACTCAGAGTGACTATTACATAGGAATTCATTACAGTATACTTTGAGTACACTTGGAAACTTCCATAGTAGAGTTAAGGGAGTAACTATGAATACTGAAGTAACAATTTCATAAAATAAATAAACACATATTTAAAAACTGCTAAACAGAAATGTACTAAAATGTTTAAAAAAAAACCTGTCTATATTCTAGCATTAGGAGTTATTCTTAATGCTTTTCTTTATATATTTTTATATTTTCTGAATTCTCTATGATGAGTGTGCATATCTTCCATGAGAACATGAATTATATTGTCTGAAATAAAAGTAAATGAGAATACTTCTAAAACTTTATAAAGAAGTCCAAACTTATGAATCCTGCTTTCAAAATACTCTACAATAAAATTCCAACCTAGCTCCATAACTTGATTCCAAATGACTCCTCTGAAGCCAGTTTCCAATGGTTAAATATTTATATAGCTTATTTTTCTATTTTGTTTCCTAATTCCAATTTGGGGACTTTAAACTTTGGGATCAAGAATATCCACACATAAGGAACACACACCCTGGATTCAAATCCACTTCACCCGCTAGTAGTGTGACACAGGATAAGTAACTAGGCTCCTCTGCCTCCATTCCCTCATCTGTAAAATAGAGGCAGTAACAGTATTCACCTGAGAGGACTCTGTGTAGACTGTATGTGTTAATTTTTGTAAAGTCCCCAGGACGACGCTGAGCACTCCAGGTGTAACCATTACTACTATCACTCATGTCCTGTTTATGTTCTACATATTTTCTCAATTATTTGACAGTTGCTAATGAATCAAATACCTTCCACCACCTCAGAAAAGGAAGACGAAAGCGAATTACGGTCACAGTGGGGCTCTGCTGCCAAGGAGCCCTCTTTCAGAAGTCAGGAGAGCGGAAAGAACGGAGGCTGAGATACCAGTTTGGTCTGTGGTCCTGCAAAAACCGACGCTCTCTTCCTAAAAAACGAGACAGAAGTAGTCCGGGCACAGCCTCCTTTCCTGCATGGATATGAAGAGCCAGTGGCACTTAGAAGAGTTTCCAGAGAGGTAACTTTTCTATTATTCTTGTGTTTGTATTCACAGCTAGCACCTTGCCACGCGACCGAACTGCTCCAAACATTTCACTTATATATATACACCATGGATTCTCAAGACAAACGTATAACGTAGGTAATATCCCCGTTTCCAGGAGAGGAAGCTGAGGCACAGAAAGATCAAGTTCTAGGAAGTGACAGAGCCGCGTGGAAGGGGAGCGGAAAGAGAGCTGGGCAGCGGGGAGCCGGGTCCGCCTCCAAGCCTGAGACCCGCGAACCCCTCCGAACGCAGAGGCTCCAGCTAGGGGAAGGCAGGCGGCCGCCCCCGTCCCTCAACCTCGCTCTCTGCCACTGGCCGAGGCTTTTCCTCCCTGTGACCCAGATCCCGGTGCGGCTGATCCCACGACCAGGTTAAAAATTTTAAAAAGGTCATGGGGTCCCAGGGATCACTTACCTCCCAGAGACAAATGAAGGCCGCGACGTAAACCTCCCGCAGCGGAAATACCTCAATTCCGCGGAGCTCCTAGACTACATTTCCCAGCATCTCCAAGAGGAATCCGAGCCGCAGTCCCACCTCCGCGTGAGGCGGAAAAGCCGGCACCCACGCCTAAGGCCTGAATCCAGTCTCCCAGAGTCGGCTAAAGGAGAAGGCTTCGCATTCTTGTCCTCCAGTAATCGAAATGCTTCTGAACACTCAGAGCCACTGCATTATACTCTCCCATTTCTCCAAGGGAGCAAATAGTTTTGCACTTTCCTGGAGCGGACGTGCCCCAAGCCCAGAAAACGTCTGGACTACACATCCCAGAATCCTGTGTAGACTGAGCTTCCCGCTTACCTGAAATTTCTCTTTTGAATTAGCAGGTGGAGTCTAAATAAACCCCAGAGTGTCGTGAACTGGGCTAGCCCTTTTTTCTCACTGCTCTTTGAAACGTGTAGTTGGATATAGGAAAAACAAAAGGAAAATCATTAGAAAGGCTGCTATGTGCTAGGTAAAAATAGAGATCACAAAAGGGGCGCCCTGAGCAAGCCTTCTTTATTACCTAAACCTGGATTCACCTGTGATCAAGAACCCATCAAAAAGGAGATGCAACGAGGGACTCCTGGTGGCTCAGTCAGTTGAGCGTCTGACTCTTGGTTGTGACTCAGGTCATGGTCTCAGGGGCTTGGGATCAGGCCCTGAGCTCAGCATGGAGTCTGCTTGAAGTTCTCTTCCTCTCCCTCCCCCTCACCCCCACTCACACACTCTCTCTAAAAATATTTTCAAAATATTTTTAAAAAAGGAGATGCAACTATCCAGGAGGGTATAAAACAGAAGGAGAAAATTTCGCTGCTTTTCCTTCACTTTAGGAATTTTATGGTTGCATTGGCAGGGATTTGGAGAAAATACAGTGTAGAATAGGGTCCACCCTAAACCATAAATTTTTTAAAAATTCTTCTTGAGGGGCACCTGGGTTGCTCAGTGGGTGAAGTACCTGCTTTCACTTCATGATCTCAGGGTCCTAGGATCAAGTCCCAACTCAGGCTCCCTACTCAGCGGGGAGTTGGCTTTCCCCTCTCCCTCTATACCTCCCCTACTCCTGGTGCTCTCTCTCACTCAGTCGTAAATAAATAAATATGATCTTTAAAAAATCTTCTTGGAGTTCAAATTAAGGAATCATAGTATGTAATTTTTTGCTCTTTTTAGTTGAAATATAATTGACATACATTGTATAAGTCTAAGGGGTACAACATATTGATTTGATACATTTACATAGTCCATTATGATTACCATCTTAGCCTCAGGTAACACTACTATCACCTCCCTTAATCATTTATTTTTTTGTAGTGAAAACAAAATCTAGTCTTTTAGCAACTTTGAAGTTTTAAATACAGTATTATTTACAATGCATTAGCTCTATAGGATTTATTCATCTATTTCCAGGTTTGTAACCTTAAACAGCATACCCCCAATCCCCCCCCAACCCCACTCCCACCCTGTGGTAACCATCATTCTATTCTCTGCTTTTATGAGTCTACCTTTTTTAGACTTCACATATGAGATACCATACAATATTTGTCTTTCTCTGGTCTATCTCACTTAGCATAATGCCCTCAAGGTTGCCATCCAGTTGTCCCAAACATCAGCATTTTGTTTTTTCTCATGGTTGAGTAATGTTCCACTGTATATATGCCACAAATTCTTCATTCATTCATTCCTTGACAAACACTTAGGTTGTTTCCATATCTTGGTTATTGTAAATAATGCTTCAATAAAAATGGGAGTGCCTGTAGCTCTTCAAACTCCTATTTTCATTTCCTTTGGTTATATCTCCAGATATAAAATTGCTGTAGCATGTGGTAATTCTACTAAAAAAAATTTTTTTAGGAACCTCGGTACTGTTTTCCATTGTGACTGAACCAATCTGCATTCTCACCAATGGTGTACGAGTGTTCCTTTACCTTCACATCTTTACCAACACTTGTTATCTCTTGTCTTCTTTGTGGTAGCCATTCTTACAAGTGTGAGGTGATATCTCACTGTGGTTTTGGTTTGGATTTCCCTGATAATTAGTGATGCTGAGCATCTTTTTATGTACTTGTTGGCTATATCTGTTTGTTCTCTGCAAATTTTTAAAAATTATATTATTTGGGGTTTTTTTAAAAGATTTTATTTATTTGACAGAGAGAAACACAGCCAGAGAGGGAACACAAGCAGGGGGAGTGAGAGAGGGAGAGGCAGGCTTCCCGCCAAGCAGGGAGCCCGATGTGGGACTCGATACCGGGTCTCGGGGATCATGACCTGAGCCGAAGGCAGTCGCTTAACCAACTGAGCCACCCAGGCGCCCCTATTATTTGGGTTTTGTTGCTGTTGTTACTGAGTTGTACGCATTCTTTATATATTTTGGGTATTGACTCTTTATCTGATACATGGTTTCCAAATATTTTCTCCCATTTCATAGGTTGTTTATCAAAAAATTGTTTCTTGTGTTCCCTCTCTTGCTGCGTTTCTGTCAAAAAAATAAATATTTTTTTAAAAAATGGGGGGTGTGCCTGGGTGGCTCAGTCATTAAGCATCTACCTTCAGGTCAGGTCATGATCCCAGAGTCCTGGGATCAAGCCCCGTATCAGGCTCCCTGCTCGGCGGGAAGCCTGCTTCTCCCTCTCTCACTCCCCGTGCTGTGTTCCCTCTCTCGCTGGGTTTCTCTCTGTCAAATAAATAATAAGTTTTTTTTAATTTTATTTATTTATTTGACAGAGAGAAACCCAGCGAGAGAGGGAATGAGAGAGGGAGAAGCAGGCTTCCTGCTAAGCAGGGAGCCCAATGCCGGGCTTGATCCTGGGTCTCCAGGATCATGACCTAAGCTGAAAGCAGTCACTTAACCAACTGAGCCACCCAGGCGCCCCAATAATAAGTTTTTTTAAAAAAATTATTCTTTTGCTGTGCAGAGGCTTTAAATTTTTTTCCCAAGTTTTTATTTAAATTCCAGAAAACTTACTCTATTATATTAGTTTCAAGTGTAGAATTTAGTGATCCATCATTTACATACAACACCTGGCGCTCATCACAAATGCCTTCCTTAATACCCATCACCTATTTAACCCATCCCTCCTACCTACCTCCCCTCTAGTAACTCTGTTTGTTCTCTATAGTTAAGAGTTTGTTTCTTGGTTTGGCTCTCCCCCCACCATATTCATTTGTTTTCTTTCTTAAATTCCACATGAGTAAAATCATATAGTATTTGTCTTCTGCTGATGTACAGAGACTTTTTAGTTTGACGTAATTCCACTTGTTTTTTGCTTTTGTTGCCTATATTTTTGGCGTCATATCCAAAAAATCACTGCCCATTCCAATGTCAAGGAATTTCTTCCCTATGTTTTTTCCTAGGAGTTTTATGGTATCAGGTTTAATGTTTGTTCTTAATCCATTTTGAGTTAATTTTTATGAGTAATGTACGATAGAGGTCCAATTTTTTTCTGCATGTCATTATCCAGTTTTCCCAACACCATATTTTGAAGAGACTATCCTCTCCCAGTCAAGTGTTCTTCACCTTTTTGTTAAATATTAGTTGACTATATTTGCAGGGGTTATTTCTGGGCTCTCAGTTTTGTTCCACTGTATCTACTTTTATGTCAGGGTCATACTATCTTAATTACTATAGCTTTGTAGGATAGTTTGAAGTTTGGAAGTGTGATGCCTCCAGCTTTGTTCTTTCTTCTAATTGCTCTGGCTATAGAGCAAATATCTTAGGATTATTTATTTCTATTTCTGTGAAACATGCCCCTGGAATTTTGACTGGGCTTGCAATAAATCTATAGGTGGCTTTGGGTAGTAGGAACATTTTAACAATATTAACTCTACTTCATGTACACAAGACATCTTTCCATCTATTTCTGTCTTCAGTTTCTCTCATCAGTCATAATTTTCAGTACACAAGACTTTACCTCCTTGTTTAAATTTATTTAAATTTATGTATTTTTATTTTTGATGTTATTGTGAATGGAACTGCTTTCTTTCTTTTTCAGATGTCCCATTGTTAGCGTATGGAAACCCAGCTGATTTCTATATGTTGATTCTTTACCACACAACCTTACTGAATTCCCTGATTAGTTCTACCATTTTTTGGTGGGGTTTTCAGGATTTTCTCTATGTAAGATCATATCATTTGCAAACAAAGACAAATTTTTTTCTTCTTCTCTGGTGTCTTTTATTTCTTTTTTTAAAAAAAGATTTTATTTATTTATATGGCAGAGAGAAACATATCTAGAGAGGGAACACAAGCAGAGGGACTGAGAGAGGGAGAAGCAGGCTTTCCGCCAAGCAGGAAACCCAATGTGGGGCTCAATCCCGGGTCTTCAGGATCATGACCTGAGCCGAAAGCAGTCGCTTAACCAACTGAGCCACCCAGGTGCCCCTGGTGTCTTTTTATTTCTTTATCTTGCCTTATTGTCCCAGCATTATGTTGAATAGGTATGGTGAGAGTGGGTACATTGTTTTATTCCTGATCTTACAGGATAAGTTTTCCACCTTTCACCATTGAGTATGGTAGCTGTGGGTCTGATGTATATGGCCTCTATTATGTTGAGGTATATTCATCTATATGTGATTTGTTGAGAGCTTTTATCATGAAAGGCTTTTGTATTTTTTCTAATGTTTTCTGATCCTCTGTTCAGATGATCATGTGATTTTTATCTTTCATTATATTAATGTGGTGTATCACATTTATCAATTGGCATGTGTTGAACCATCCATGCATCGCAGGGATAAATTGCACTTAGTCGTAGTGTATGATCTTGGTAAAGTGCCGTTGAATTTGGTTTGCTGATATTCTGTGGAGAATTTTTGCATCCATAGTCATCAATAACATTTGTCTGTAGTTTTCTGTGATTGTAGTGTCCCTATCTGGCTTCCATATCAGGGTAGTGCTGGCCTTCCCTATAAAATGAGTTTGGAAGTGATCTTCTCAATTTTTGGAAGAGTTTGAGAAGCATTGTGTTAATTCTTCATTAAATGTTTGGTAGACTTCATTAGTGAAACCATCTGGTCCTGAGTTGTGTTGGATTTGGTGTGTGTGTGTGGGTCCCCCCCTCCTTGTTTTTGGTTTGTTCAGATTTTCTATTTCTTTCTGATTCAGTCTTAGTAAGTTGTATGTTTCTAGAAATTCATCCTTTTCTTCTTGGGTTACCTAATTTGTTTGCATATAATTAATCTTACTAGTTACTTATGATTCTATGAATTTCTGTGCTATCAGTTGTAACATCTCTTCTTTTTTACTTTATATCAGTATTTTTCTCTTAATCTAAAGATTTGTCAATTTTATCTTATAAAAAACAGCTCTTAGTTTCACTGATATTTTCTATTGTTTTTTTTCTGGTCTCTATTTCATTTATTTATGCTTTTTGTTTTCCTTTTTTCAACTTTGAGCTGTTTGTTCTTCTTTTTCTAGTTCCTTCAGGTGTGAAGATAGGTTCTGTGAGATCTTTTTACTTCCTTAATCTATAGGTTTGTTGCTATAAGCTTCCCTCCTTAAACTGCTTTTGTAGCATCCCATAGGTTTTGGTATGTTGTGTTTCTATTTTCACTTGTTTCAATATATATTTTGATTTCCCTTTTGATTTCTTCTTTGACCCATTGGTTGTTCAAGAGTATGTAGTTTAATTTCCACATATTTATAGATTTTCCAGCTTTCTACTTCTTACTGATTTTTAGTTCCATACTATTGTGGCCAGAAGAGATACTTGATATGATTTGACTTCTATTAAATTTACTAAGACTTATTTTGTGCTCTGTCATATGAACTATTTTGGAGAGTGTTCTGTGTGGGCCTGAGAAGAACGTGTATTCTGCTATGGTTGGATGGAATGTTCCATTTATATCTGCTAAATCCATTTGGCCTAAAATATGATTCAAATCCAATGTTTCTTTATTGATATTGTCAGGATAATCTATCCTACTATCATTGTATTGTTATCTATTTCTCTCTCCAGATCTGTATTTGCCTGATATAGTTAGGTGCTCCAATGTTTGGTGTGTATATATTTAAAATTGTGATATCTTCTTGATGAACTGACCCCTTTTCCATTATACAATGACCTTATTTATCACTTGCTCCCATTTTGGCTTAAAGTCCTTTTTGTCTGATATAAGTATAGCTACCCCTGCTCTTTTGGTTTCCACTTACATGGAATATCTTTTTCCAGCCATTTATTTTAAACCTATGTGTGTTCTTAAAGCTAAAGTGAGGCTCCTACACAGCATGTTCTTTGGTCATTAAAAAAAAATCCATCTGGCCTCTCTAGGACCTTTGATTGGATAATTAAATCCATTTACATTTAGAGTAATTATTGATAGGATAAGCACTTACTAGTGCCATTTTGTTTTTTTCTGGCTATTTTGTAGTGAGCTATTCCTTTCTTCCTCTCTTGCTACCTTCTTTCAAGAACTGGTGATTTTCTGTAGTTGTATGTTCTGATTCCTTTCTATTTTGCAAGTCAACTACAGACTTTTGCCTTGTGGGTACAATTAGGCTTACATAAAACATCTTAGAACAGTCTATGCTAAGCTGGTAACAACTTAACTTTGATGATATCCAAAAACTCAACACTCCCCCCCCCTTCTGTTTTAATGTCAATTTACCTCTTATATTTTGTATTCACTAACAAATTATAGTATCTACAGTTATTTTTATGCTCTTGTCCTTTAACCTTTATACTATATAGCTATGGGGTTAACACACCACGATGCTAAGATATTAGGGTATTCTGAATATGACTATACATTTATCTATGGCAGTGTGTTGTGCATTTTCTTATGGTTTCATATGTTACTAGGTAGCATAATTTTATTGAGCGTGAAGAACTCTTTTTAGCATTTTCTAAGGCAGTTCTACTGGTGATGAAGTCTTTGGGAAAGTTTATTTCTCTTTCCTTTCTGAAGGATATCCTTGTCAGATAAAGTATTCTTGGTTGGCAAGCTTCTTTTTCTTTCAGTCTATCACAGAAGTAAAGTGTCTCTTTTCACTTCATATCAAGGATGCACAATCAACATGATTTATGATGATTAAAGTTGACCTTGATCATCCAGATGAGGTAGGGCTTTTCAGGTTTCTCCATTATAAAGTTTCTCTTCTTTCCCCCTTTCCATATTGTACTCTTTGGAAGGGAAGTCACTGTGTACCCCAAACTGAGAAAGGAGTTTGGGGGGGAGTTATGCTCACCCCCTTGTAGGCAGAGTAGCTATATAATTTTTTGTGAATATGTCATTTAAAAATTGTTTATTTAAATTCAATTTAGTTAACATATGGTGTATTAGTTTCAGGGGTAGAATTTAGTGATTCATCAGTTGCATATAACACCCACTGCTCATAACAGCAAGTGTCCATCACCCACTTACTCTAACCCCCAATCCACCTCCCCCCAGCAACCCTGTTTGTTTCCTATAGTTAAGAGTGTCTTATAGTTTTCCTCTTCATTTTTATCTTATTTTTTTTTTACTTCCCTTCCCTTATGTTCACCTGTTTTGTTTCTTAAATTCCACATATGAGTAAAATCATATGGTATTTTTCTTTCTCTGACTTATTTTTTTTTAAGATTTTATTTATTTGACAAAGAGAAATACAGCCAGAGAGGGAACACAAGCAGGGGGAGTGAGAGAGGGAGAAGCAGGCTTCCTGCCAAGCCGGGAGCCCGATGTGGGACTCGATCCCGGGTCTCCGGGATCATGACCTAAGCCGAAGGCAGTCACTCAACCAACTGAGCCACCCAGGCGCCCCTCTAACTGACTTATTTTGCTTAGCATAATACCCTCTAGTTCTGTTTACATAATGGCAAATGGCAAGATGGCGTTCTTTTTGATGGCTAACATCCCATTGTATATGTATACCAAATCTTCTTTATTCACTCATCTGTTGATGGACATCTGAACTCTTTCCATATTTTGGCTATAGTGGACATTGCAGTTATAAACATTGGGGTGTATGTACAACTTCAAATCACTTTTTTTTTTATCCTTTGGATAAACAGTAGTTCAATTACTGGTTCATAGAGTAGTTCTATTTTTTTTCTGAGGATGCCCCATATTTTTTTCCAGAGTGGCTGCAGCAGTTTGTATGCCCAAAAACAGTGTAAGAGGGCTTCCCTTTCTCTGCATTCTTGCCAGCAGCTGTTGTTTCCTGTATTAATTTTAGCCATTCTGATATGCGTGAGGTGACATCCCATTGTAGTAGTTTTGATTTGTATTTTCCTTATGATGAGTGATGTTGAGCATTTTTTCACGTCTGTTAGCAATTTGTATGTCTTCTTTGGAGAAATGTCTGGTCATGTCTTCTGCCCATTTCTTGAGTGGATTATTTGTTTTTTTGGGTGTTGAGTTTGGTGGTAAGTTCTTTATAAATACTAACTCTTTATCTGATATATCATTTGCAAATATCTTCTCCCATTCCATAGGTTACCTTTTAGTTTTGTTGGTTTTTTGCTGTGCAAAAGCTTTTAATCCTGATAAAGTCCCAATAATTCATTTTTGCTTTACTTCCCTTGCCTGTGGAGACATGTCTAGCAAGAAATTGCTACAGCCACAAAGAAGATGCTGCCTGGATTCTCCTCTAGAATTTTGACAGATTCTTGTCTCACATTTAGGTCTTCCATCCATTTTGAATTTATTTTTGTGATGATGTAAGAAAGTAGCCCAGTTTCATTCCTTTGCATGTGGCCATCCAATTTTCCCAACACCATTTGTTGAAAAGACTGTCTTTTAGGAATGTTTCATTTTCATTTTTTTAAAAGATTTTATTTATTTGACAGAGAGAAACACAGCTAGAGAGGGAACACAATGAGGAGGAGTGAGAGAGGGAGAAGCAGACTTCCTTCCCAGCAGGAAGCCCAATGTGGGACTCGATCCCGGGTCTCCGGGATCATAACCTGAGCCGAAGGCAGTTGCTTAACCAACTGAGCCACCCAGGCGCCCCAGGAATGTTTCATTTTCTAATGCTAGTATGGTGTTGTTTTTTATCTTTCAGTTTCTAATTTGTACTTGTATATTCCTCCTTTCTATTTTGATCGGTATTGCTTCATGTATATCTTGTAGCTATGTTGTTAAATAAAACACATTTGAGACTGTTAGGTCTTCTTAGTGAATTGGTCCCCTATAATTGTGTAATATCCAACTTTTTCCCTACTAATTTTCCTCATTCTATGGTCTAGATTATCTGTTATTAATGTAAGCACATCATTTATACTTTTTATTGTGGTAAAATATATGAGTTAGCTTTAGCAGAAGAGAATTAGAGGAACCATAGAACATTAAGGATGAATTCAGGAAGACCCGAGATTATTGAGAATTTGCCTGCTCACTACACTATTTTCCAATGAGAGGCTGCTATGGTGACAGACTGTGAAGGCTTTATCAAAATCCCATACTGTCAGAAACATGTGATTCTGGGTCACCAAACTCACATGTCATCTGGTCACAAGGAAAAGCGCTCTGAAATAGTACATGTCGAAGACAAAGTGTGGGTGAAGCTTATTGGCCAAGCAATGAAAAATGATAGGATAAAAGTATCCCTCCCCATGAAAGTCATCAACCAAGGGACCAGGAAAGACCTCGAATCCAACAATGTTATCACTGAGCAGGAAGAGAGGTAGAGAGACGCCTGGATGACTCAGTCAGTTAAATGTCTGCCATTGGTTCAGGTCATGATCCCCGGGTCTTAGGATCAAGTCCTACATTGGGCTCTTTGCTCAGTGGGGAGCCTGCTTCTCCTTCTGCCTGCTGTGCCTCCTGTTTGTGCTCTCTCCCAAATAAATAAATAAATAAATAAATAAATAAATAAATAAATAAATAAATAAATAAATAAATAAAATCTTAAAAGAGAGAGAGAGGTGGAGGAGGTTCTTCCAGGATTATACTGGGCAGAACATCACCCTCAAGGCTGTCCTGAACACTACCTGAAAGCAGTGTGGCTGTAAAGGCCACTTTGCAAAGGATTATTTTATGCAACTAGGAGGCACCAAATATTCTGATACCTTATGAGGAAGAGGAGAAGGAAGAGGCAAAGTCAGTAGAGTTTGAGAAGCCTGATCCCGTGAGGAATTCTTGTAGGAAAAGAAGAAAAAGAAACATAGAGACAGGATATCATCTGACCCTGACAGTTCAGACTATGAGAATGACACTGGCAAGAGGGCAAGATACACATCAAAAGACAGCAAGGATTGAAGGAGGAGGAGGAGGGATAGAAGATGAGGAGGAGGGTGGGAGAGAGAGGAGGAGCACAAGGACTGAAAGTAAGAGTAGAAGGGGTGGTTGAGAGAAGGAAGAACCAGAAGCCTTATGCCTTGATACCCTGGCTCCCACCCCCATTGACTTCTTGCCCATGGGAGATGTCTTCCCCTCATGCAGCAGGCAGGTTTTGGAGTTAGATATCAAAAGCATCTGCCTAAATGAGCTTTTGTTAACTTGTCATTCCTGGTCCCTTTGTAAGTGATCCCTTAGTGCTGCACCCATTCATTCACTCAATTGCCTTCATTCAGCAGGAGGTCTTATTAATCTCTCCAGCTGCCACTGGCAGTGCTAGATTCCTGCACAAGAGTCCAGGCTATAGTCACATATACTTCTGTGGAGGCAAATCTCGGTGTAGCTGGAGGACAGAGTGATTGTCCCCTTGCTGTTGGGTCTGCCCTGGGCTGAATGGTGAGTGATCTCTGTGGCATCCAACACAGGGGCCAAGGGAGACCAGGAGGGTGAAGGAGAACATGGTAAGAAGTAGTGCTCACTTTTTCCATCCCCTCTACATGATTCTACCATACTACAAGTGACAGCCAGAAAACCACTGTTTTCAGTGATCAAGTTTGTGTGTCATACCTCCAGACCACTGAACCAGATAGCTCAATCTAAGATCACTGCTTTACTTTTTATTTATTACTGTGTGAGTCAATTGGTTCTACTTCAGGTCTCTGCTTAAATTCCTGGCACTAAAACAAAACAAAAACAACAAGAACAAAAACATGGAAGCCTTACAACTATTCAAGTCCTTCTGTCATCCCCCTTTATGTTGTAGTGGTCATAGGTATTATATCTACATACATTGAAAAACCACACCAGACAACATTATGATTTTTTTATTCAACCATCACGAATATGTTAAAGAAATTAAAAAGGAGAAATACTGTATTATCTTTACCTAAATATTTACCATTTCTGATGCTTCCCGAGATTATTCATCTGGTATCATTTCTCAACATTTCCGTTAGAGTAGGTCTGCTGGTGATGAATTTTCTTAGTTTTCCTTCATCTGAAAATGTCTATTTTGTCTCCACTTTTGAGGTTTTTTTCTTGAATTGACAATTCATTTCTTTCAGCACATTTAAGACGTTTTTCCACTGTCTTCTCAAATACATAGTTTCTAACCCGAAATATGCAGTGATGAGAAACACTGTTCTCCTATTTATAATGTGTAATTTTTTCTACATGCTTTTAAGCATTTTAAAAATTCACCTTTGGCCTTTTATAGTTTAACTATAGTATGTGTGGTGATTTTGATTTTAACATGTTTGGATTTTACTGAGCTTTTTGAATCTGAAAAATGTGTCTTTTACTCTTTTACCAAATTGGAGTTTTCAACTACTATTTTTTCATATTTCTCTTATTCCTCTTTCTTCTCTCCTTCTGGAATTTCAATGACATGACACAAATATCAGGCTTTTTGATATTGGCCCAAAGGTCACTGAGGCTCAATGGAATTTTTTCTAATTTTTCTTTCTCTACTTAAGACTGGATACTTTCTAGTGATCACTTTCAAAGTTTACTGAGCTAAATTTGTCATTTCTACTCTGCTTTAATGCCCTTTGGTTGAATTTTAAATTTTAGTTATTATATTTTAAAGTTCTAAAATTTCAATTTGGTTGTTTTTATAGTTTCTATTTCTCTCCTGAGAACATTTATATTTCCATTCAAGAGTGTTTACCTATACTTCGTGGAGAATGGTTGTAGAATCTGCTTTATTAGTGTAACAAAATAATCTGTGCCTTGTAATTTCAACATCTGAAATATTTAGGGGTTGACATCTCTTGGTTGTCTTTTCCCTTGAAGTTGGTCAGATATTTTCTGGGTTCCATGTATCAAATAATTCTGGACTGTATCCTGGACATTTTAATATACCATTGTAAGACTGTGGCTCCTATTAAAGTCTTTGGAATATATTGATTTTTTTGTTTGTTTTAGCAGGCAATCAACTGGGTTAGGTTCACAAATGATGCCTCACTTTCTGTATATGTTGGTTCCAAAACCCTGGATATATTGTTTGGCTCTGTCATTTGTTGAGACTTCCAGAAATTGGTGAGCTTTTCTTTAAGATTTTATTTATTTGAGAAAGAGAGAGCATGAGTGGGGGGAGGGGCCAAAGGACAGGAAGAGGGATAAGCAGACTCCCTACTGAATGTGGAACCTCACGCTGGGCTCCATCCCAGGACCCTGAGATTATGACCTGAGCTGAAAACAGACACTTAACTGGCACCCAGGCACCCCAGAAATTAGCTGAGTTCTGAGCAATGCCTTTTCTACACTTCTTTGGCTATGCTGTGAATGTGCAGCTTAGGGGTGAGACTGAAAATTGTATCAGTCCATCCACAGAACCAGAGTATCTCCTTTTTTAAAAATTTATTTTATTATTATCATTTTTTAAATACCTCCTTCTTTAGCAATGGCCTCTTCTGAAGTACCTCTCACACTTTGGATCCTAAGGGTCTACTTTCCAAGTTTCTTTGACCCCAAAGATGAGATTTTTCTGAGAGTTTTAGCCTCCTACCTTATCACATATTCCTGTACTATGGTGTCACCCTTGGGTTACAGTGGTGAAAGAAAATTAGACATATAATAACCACTCCTCCCTACACTCTATATGACAAAAGCTCTTTTCTCAGTTCCTGTATGTACAGAAATGGGTTTTAACCAAGGGTTTCATATGCACCAACATCAATGCAATTCCATCACTAGTGCTGGCCTTGGGAAGGCACAGGAATGGGGGAAGGTACAGAAGAAAAGGGGGATTCCCCCCCCCCAATACTCTCAGGGCCACAGATATCCTCTATTCTAGTCCTCTGGCCAGAAAAAAAGTTTCTCTCAGGATTTTTGCCTCTCTGTTCCCAGGCTGTTTCTCAGTTTGGCCAGCAGTCAGTTCAAAGCCAGGAGATAAAAGAAGGTATAAAAGAAGTAAGTAAATAAAAGGAAATTCACAATGCCATGCAAACTGATCTTCAAGTTTTAATTTCTGTCCTTAATCTGCCTGCTATTATTTGCTTTTTAAAGTCCTTAGGTGGTTGCTCTTCATATTTTATCCAGAGTTTTTGGTTGTAATACAAGGGGGAGATCGGCTGTAGTGGGCTTAGTCCATCTTAGCTGTGCCTGTAATGTTCCATTTACTTTTATGCTTTATACTGAACTTATTACATGTTACATTTATATATGCTTTTTAAAAAGATTTTATTCATTTATTTGACAGAGAGAGACACAGCGAGAGAAGGAACGCAAGCGGGGGGAGTGGGAGAGGGAGAAGCAGGTTTCCCACTGAACAGGGAGCCCAATGTAGGCCTCGACCTGAGGCAAAGATAGATGCTTAATGACTGAGCCACCCAAGTGCCCCTATATATACTGTAAATCACACAACATTACAGTTTTGTTTGAACAGCCATGTGTATAAAGACACTGAGAAAGTAAAAGGTAGCCCACATATTTGCTATTTTGTGCACACTTCTTTTCTTCCTAACAATCTGGTTTTTTAAATTATGTTCAGTTAGCCAACATATAGTATATCACTAGTTTTTGATGTAGTGTTCAATGATTCATTAGTTGCGTCTAACATCCAGTGCTTATCACAACAATCTGTTTTCATTTGATATCTTCCCCTCAGCCTGCAGAAATTCCTTTAGCATTCCCTGTAGTTAAGGTCTTCTGATGATAAATTCTCCTAACTTTTTTTTAAAATCTAAAAGTATCTTCATTTTGCTTTCATTGTTGAAAGATAATTTTATTGGATGAATAATTTGGGGTATTCTTTCTTTTTTCTTTTGGCCCTTTAATTATGTTACTTCATTGTCTTCAGACTTTCAATTTTTTAATGACAAGTCAGCAATCATTTGTATCCTTTCCCCCTTAAGTAACTGTCTATTTATACAGCTTCTTTCACAATTCTCTTTAAATTTGCCTTAAGGCAGTTTTATTATATTGTGTGTCTCTGTAGTTTGCTCTGTTATTTATCCTTCTTAGAGTTCATTGAACTTCTTGAATCTCTAAGTTTATATTGTTCACAAAATTTTTATTCCAAGGATGTACTGCATCCTGGTGGACGGCACTCCATTCTTGTAAAGTGTATCTTCCAACCTGGCATTTTAGCTGTGTCTTCAAAAGGTCTTCTGATGCTTTACCAGGTTGGCAGCTTTTTGTCAGTATAATTTATAATACAGTGAAACCATGGTCCTGGGCTAACTCCTGCCATCTCCTTTGCAGCAAAGGATTCCTGATTGGATGGAATGTTATTGGGATCCACAACAATCATCGAAAGCTCTGTAAGCCTTTACATGCTAGTACTAGCTGAAGCCCTACGGACGGGAAAGGTATATCCATAATCAGAATATGTGTTAATTCCTGTCCAGTGTGGAAGTAGTTCTGCCTTGCCATCAAATGGCTGGTTGGCCTCCTTGAGGGACTGTGCCATAACTGGTACTCTGAATTTGTCTCTGTTGCTAGCAAGCTGAATATTTTGTGGCACTAATAGCCACATCATCTTTGGTAAATGAAAGCCCATGCTGTTTGGCCCATAGGCAACTTCTATCCCTGCCACCATTGTGTCACAATTAGGAAAATAATCACAAAGACTGGATGATATTAACTGAGCACATCATTTTGTCTACCTGATTTACTGTCTCATTCACAGTACATGCTCTCTGTGAGTATCAATATAAAATACAAAACTGTTTAGATACAGTTCATGCCTACTACCATGTCTCTCCACATTCCTCCGCCCCAGACCTCCTTTTCCTTGATCTTCCAATCTTGTTCTTCTCAGATATCTTGCTACTTGACAATCCATACACCACTGCACACAAAGCCATATAAATTCTAACTTTAGGTAACTTTTTCTTTCACACAAAGTAGATTCTTACTCCACTGGGAGAATTTTCAGGGCAACTCCTGAATGGGACATAATAACTGTCCATCCATTTCTGGCTTGTATACTGAATGCATGCACATGTGGATCAAACTCAGGATTTTCCCTCCTTTATCAGCTGGTCATAAATGATCCCTCATGAGGCCATATATACATATATGAGCTTAGGGAGAGGTGCTGATGCAACCATGGTGAAAGAAATGGAGCCTGGGTTACATATCCATGTGATCTTCTTGTGCACTCTGGTCCTGATAATGCTTGATTCTAGATGTACCACTTGCGTTTACAATGGGCAGTTATGACTTAGTGGGACTGAGAGAACCCAACTCACAATGGACAGTTACAGGCACTATAGGAACTACAGTCTACAGGAAATGCATACTGAAGTATTTAGTAGTTTATTAAAAAATGGAAGCAAATATAACTTTAAAAGTCAATATAAAAATGAGAACACCAAAATAAAACTATTATCACTGACAATGGCCACTTTGCCATTCAACGTTACCGTATTTTAATTGTGATAAGGCCTTACACAGGAACTAAAACTCTAATTTTGCATTTCACTGGGTTACTGGTAACAATGTATTAATTAGCTATAATTTGAAATATGGCAAATAGTTCTCTGTAGACAAATTGAAAGGTCTTAAACAGATGGTCTTCTCTGAATCAGTTTTCTCTTCAGAAAATAGAAATAATAATGATGCTTGACATGAATTCACGACATGACTCCCTAATCCTACTCCTATTTATCTGCTCTAAACCAAACTGCTTCTCTATGTGCAAATTATATCTTTGGTCCAGGACTTTTCAAACTTATCTATAAAAATCCCTTCACAGCTTAGAAGAATGGAAGCTTACCTCTGGGACAGCAGACAGACACAAAAGCTGCAACCTTTTGCATACAGAGCAAGAAGAATTCCTTCTTGGGGCGCCTGGGTGGCTCAGTTGGTTAAGCAACTACCTTCGGCTCAGGTCATGATCCCGGGGACCCGGGATTGAGTCCCACATCGGGCTCCCTGCTCAGCGGGAAGCCTGCTTCTTCTTCCTCTCTCACTCCCCCTGCTTGTGTTCCCTCTCTGGCTGTGTTTCTCTCTGTCAAATCAATAAAATCCTTAAAAAAAAAAAAAAAGAAGAATTTCTTCTTTTGTGAAAGATAGGCTGATTTGTATTCTCCCCCTTGAAAAAAATCTATCTGAACATAAAATATCCAAATGATTTGACAGATGAATGACAAATCCTCCTTTACCCAACTCTTGAAGTTATTGTTCCAAAGAGATGTAATATTCCTCTCTTCATTTCATTGTTGAGTAAGGTTTATGGTTACTCACAAATACACACAGTCTTAATAACTCAGGATTTTATATTCATATAATCAAAATCACACATATATGGCTCAAAGTCATACAGCTCACAAAAGTCTGTTCACACAGGGATTCACAGTACCTACAGAAACCACACATAAGAAAAGCATATCTTTCAAAAATACTAGATAAATTCTAAGTCATACAGATAACATATACAACCTCATAGGCCTCAAAAACTGCATCATATTATATAATTCTATACATAGTCACAAAGGCACTCAAACTTTTTATTGCCTATTCCCAATGAGCCTGGGCAAGAAAAAAATTTTAGGAGACTGAAACACATGTTTAAGGAAATGTTGCACTCCATACTGGGGCCATGATGGGGGTGGTGTTATGAGAAGCTCAGAGTTCACAGGCAGTTGCACCTAGAGTCGGAGGAACGGTACTGTATTCCCAAGTCCCAACAGGGAGCTGGAAGAGGTATTAGGATGGATAGAAATCTGGATTGATTTGGCTAAGACGCCAGACTGCATTATGACCTTCATGGGCCCCTTCTTCCATAAAAAAAGAGAATAAAAATTATATTTTATGATGGTTTTAGTATAGTAATAACAGTAAATATATTATGTTTCTTTGACAAACATTTGCTTTGACCTAAAAGTTCATTTTTATTTTTTTTTTAAAGATTTTATTTATTTGACAGAGAGAAACACAGCCAGAGAGGGAACACAAGCAGGGGGAGTGAGAGAGGGAGAAGCAGGCTTCCCGCTGAGCAGGAAGCCAGATGCGGGACTCCATCCCGGGTCTCCCGGATCATGACCTGAGCCGAAGGCAGTCGCCCAACCAACTGAGCCACCCAGGCACCCCTAAAAGTTCATTTTTAATTCTGACTTTAAAGACTTCGAAAGAAAATAAAAAATAATCAATCAATCAAGTCGACTTTTTGTGTGCCTCCAAAAGTATTGTGGGCCTTAGGCATCTTGGCACCGTGCCTGATGAATGAGTCAGCTCTTCTGAGATGTGTTTTGGACAAAAGTCACCTAGACTCAGCCTTAATGGAAAGAACTAACTGGGCATGAAGAATTTCAGGGTAGGGATGTAGGGTGTTAGGAGGAATAGGGCTTAATAAATTTTCTATAACCTCAAAATCTGATATACCAGCCACCATCACGTCCAGAGAACAAACTCTGAAACAAACCACAACCAGAAACACGCACACACAGTTACAGACATGCAGTGGCTTCCACAGTGTTACAGAAAATGAAAACCCAAACACACCTACACCTGCCCAGTCACTGTTTCTTTAAAGCAAATGCATAGGGATGTCTGGGTGGCTTAGTCGGTTAAGCGGTTAAGCGTCTCTCTCTCAGGCTCAGGTCGTGGCATTCAGCCTCAGCGGGGAGCCGGCTTCTCTCTCGCCCTCTGCCCCTCCCCCCGCTTATGCTGGCGCTCTCACTCTCAAATAAATAAATATTTTCAAAAATAAAACATGAGGCGCCTGGGTGGCTCAGTTGGTTGGGCGACTGCCTTCGGCTCAGGTCATGATCCCGGAGACCCGGGATCGAGTCCCACATCCGGCTCCCTGCTCAGCGGAAAGCCTGCTTCTCCCTCTCTCACTCCCCCTGCTTGTGTTCCCTCTCTGGCTGTGTTTCTCTCTGTCAAATAAATAAAATCTTTAAAAAATAAAAATAAAAATAAAACAAATGCATACCCAACACCTGCGGTGCTCCTGGCTTTACTCCAGGCATTAAAGCTGCCCTGGGGTGCGAAAGACAAAAGTTCGGGTCCCCTCACCAAGTTCGCACCTACGGAACCACCATACCCAGGAGCCCGCCACCTCCACTTCTCGCAAGCAGAGTCGAAGCTCCGGAGTCCGCTGCCCTTGCTCGGTTTTCTACAGCCTACACTCACCTTCCACTCGACTCCCTCGCGGGTGCAGCACTACTTGAGATTTCTGTCCTCCACAGGTCAGCTTAACCTCCGCCGCGCGCTAGCACACGCCTGCGCCTGCGCACTCCGAGCACAGGCTACCGCCTCTCCGGCTCCCAGCCGACTGGACTGCATTTCCCAGAAGCCACCGGGCTCTCTTTCCCTACGTCCCCGCCCTCTAGGTCCTTTTCCGGTGTCCGAGCAGCTGTGGTCCCTACGTGGTGAGTAGGACCTATCCAAAGATAAAAATCAACAGAGGCATCCTCAGTTTCTGACCACAACCGGACGGGAATTCTTGGAGAGGGTGAGAGGCTCTCTAGGCAAGGACAATCTGGGAACTGACAGGGTGTGTGGAGCCCGGAGTCTCAGGCCTGCGGCTGCGTGAGCAGCAGAGATTTGTGTGCCTATAAGAGACCTGTGTGAGTCTGTGTCTGTTTGACACCGTGACAGTGTGTCTCCATGACGGCATCTGCAATTGTATGTCAGATGCCTGATTGTGCTTATTTAACTTCTTGCCTTATGAGTGAGGGACGGTTGTGTGGTGGCCGTGGGGGTTGTCATTGGAACTCATGGCTCGAGGATCCGCGGAACCTCCGCCCTGTCTCCTCCCAGCCGCTTGGGGCCTGCACCAGGTAAAAGAGAGAAGTCAGATTCTGAGCCTTAGAATGGAAGAATGAAGAATCATAGCAAGATGACAGACTTATCTTGAGATGAGATATTTTGAAGTTGCAATCAGTCCCCGAGGCAGGCTTCTGGGAAGACCTGATGAGGTCCCAGGAGTAGGATGCCCTTTTGGGAGGTTCCCTCTTGGAAGCTCCTAAAGGTCAGCTACATGTTTCATAACCACAGCATTCCAGAACTCTGGCCCCAGGAACCTGCTGTGAATTAGAGACCAGTTTCTCCCTTGACATCAGTGACCCTGGCCTCCCTCCTACTGGGAAGGACAACACTATTCCATTATTCTTTCTACTCCTATTTTGGTTGAGAGGGTGTGGTCACAGAGGGTGTTTCCTAAATTACTATGCTATCCAAGAAAATCCTGGTGTTTCATGATTGCCTTCTCTTTTCCCAGTTCTGCCTGTCCCTTAAAAAAAAAAAAAAGATACAGAGAGAAAAAAGAATTTTTGTTACACATCTAAAAGTTAAAGTTCAGGTGAGTTTGTGTTTTCTCATTATTCATTAAATACACTTGAATTTTAAAGATATGAGATCCTTTCCTTTCCTTCTGCTGCAGTGTCCTGCCTAATGGTGATATATTTGTGAATTGTGTGTGAGGCCATGCAGATGGATCACCCTTCGTAGGGCCCCCAAGCTCTTTTCTCCATAATTTATTTAACCTGTTGCCTACTGTTAGCTATTATGTTTCTAATTTTTGACTACCAGCTAAATTATTCTATAATGAACATCATTATGCATAGATCTTTCTGTCCTTTTACAGTCATTCCCTAAGGATAAATTTCTAGTTTTGAAATTTAAGTCAGATACCAAAATATGTACAATATATCAATATGCTTGTACTCATTGGAATACAATAACAAAAAGACATAGTTGCTGTCCTCAAATAACTTGTTATCCCCTAAGGAAATGAAATCAGAATAGGAATAAGTAAGATAGAAGATGTGAGATGTCACTAGAGAAATCCAGGCAGCCTGCTCTGGGAGTTCATAGGAAGAGACATCATTCTGTCTCTAGCAGCCCTGCAAGAATATGATCACATTATGAAAACTTTCTTGTGTGACCATACCACACTTTGTTTATTTGTTCTCATGATGATGGGTTGTTCCCTGTATTTGACTATTTTGCATTTTTCCAGTAAGTAATCATTGAAGCATCTTTTCATGTGATACTGCCCATTTGATAGACCCTTATGAAGTGTCTATTCAAATCTTTTGTCCATTTTTAGTCTGTTTTTTGTCACTTTCTTATTGATTTGTAGGAATTTTATGTATATTTTGAATACAGGTCCTTTGTGAGTATTTATAAATATATATATGTACGTGTGTGTGCGCGTAAAGAGAGAAACAGAAAGAAAGAGTATCTTTCATTAGCATGTAGCTTCTTACTTAATGATATAACGAAGAGAAATTCTTAAGTTTGATGGAGTTATTTACCAATATTTTTCTTCTATGGTTATTGCATATTCTGTTAAAACATCTTTTCCTGGGGGGTCAAGATGGCGGAAGGCCAGGTGACCGCATTTCGGGGAGTTCCCTGAAGAGAGCAGAATTCCAGCAAAAAAACCACTACAAGACCACCGTGAACACCCATGAAACCAGCCTGAAATGTGATATTTCCCACTTCTGGACCGCCACGAGAAACAAAGAACATCGGCAAAAAGGTAGAAACAAATAAGAGGGTCTGGAGGCTTGCCCCCAGAGACGGGAGTGGGGGAGGAAGCCTGCAGAGCTGAACCATTGAAAACAAATACCCCAAAACAAAAGTGCTCTGTGAGTGAGGAATAACAGCAGATTACGGCCTAAATCGGGGCTAGAAAGAAGCTAAACACAGCAGAGCCCGGGGCAAGGCAAGGAGACTTTTTAAAATCTTTTATTTTCTTTCTTTTCCCCCCCACTGCCCGGCCTCCCTCCGCCCCACAGGGCCCCGGCCCCGGGGCACACGTAGCCGCCGCCTGCCTCCACCTGAGCCGCCACAGCTGCCGGGAAAGCAGCGGGAGTGGATTCTATTTCTATGCCGCTGCCCTTCTCTCCCATTTCTCTCCACACCGTGGGCCGCGTGTAGACCCCCTCAGGGAAGACGTTTTTTACAGACTTTCGTGGGACCGGAGAGGCCCCAGGTCCCAGGGCGCAGACAAAGTCGCGCGATCCAAAAGGAGTTGTGGCTTTGAGGTGCGGGAGTGAAACGACAGGTGGGGACGGGGGCAGAAATCAATACAACGTCTGCACCAGCCCGGCTGTGACAGACTGCCAACTGGGAGGCTGGAAAGAGCCCCTCCCTATGTAGAGGCTCGCTCTGGGAGGGAGGGCTGGGCACAGACATCCTGCTCCGACTTGACTTCCTCAACTGCTGAAAAAAGACGCAAAAG